>AYEL01056272.1:0-119250 GCA_000484575.1 Olivierus martensii
ATATATATATATATATAATTTAAATTTATATATAAATATATATAAATTTAAATTATATAAATAAATTACAGCAAAATAAAACTAACACAGATCAGGATTAGAAAACTTAACTTTTATATTATAGAATTTCAAGTTTTTGAATATCAGATTGCTTATATTAATCAAAGAATTACAAATATCAGCTAAATACAGTAAAGCATCAATTATCCAAACTAATTGGGATGAAGTTGGTTTGATTAATCACGTAGTTCAGATAATCAAACATAAAGTAAAAATATTCAGTTTATACATAAAGCATCTAATTAAGATTACAATTAAATTATAATAGTATATATGATACATATTTCTCTCACTTTATGAAAGTTAAGCATTGAAACCTTTCATACGACAATTCATTCAACAAGTTATGTTCTTAAAAATTTATATAGTATAAATTTTTTATTAATTTCAAATTTTATTTTCACTTACTTATCTTAAATGGAATCATTTAATAAGAACGAAAGTATCTAATTTGTGAGATTCTTTACTCATCATGTTCAAATAACATATAGAAATATATGTTATTTACAAATGTTATCTATTAAAAAAATGAATTAATAATAAGCATTTAATAAATAATAACAATACAAACCATACCTTTTAGTGTTGGAAGCTTCCATTTTGAAGTTACCTCATCTGGATAAATAACTGGGCCATCAAATTGTTTAAAAAATTCAAGATCTGGATACCATGTTTTATGCCTAAGTAAATATAAATTGTAATTAATAATAAATTTTGCTTATCGTAAGCATTTATTAAAAACATCTAAATTATTAGAAATTTTAGTTTAAGAGAAATAATTATGACAATCATAAATGTATAAATTAGAATATAACTAAAAATATCATTTATTAATTAAAGACAACTTATCAGACTACAGCACAAATTTTGTTTATGATTTCAACAGATTTATTCCTTTACACCTGAGTCATGATTTTATTATTATACTATAAAAATTAATGAATTACAGATTTAATAATATTAATTTGTATTGAAAAATTCATATTAAGAATTATAAACTTTAAATATACAACATATTTACTATCAAATTAGTCCTCTCTCATTAGAAATGATTTTTTGTATAGAAAACATTAAATAAGCATTTTGGGTGATTGTCAATTCAGTTTTAGTATACTTTTACAATGTAATACAAGTTATAGCACATAGAATTTATGAAATTCATATAAATAGCTGATAGAAACCAACCTGGCTCACACCGATTTAAACTCAAATCATGGAAAAGATCAAACACACTTCCTCCTTAAGTTTTTGCACAAAAGAGGGTTTTTAATTCAACATCAAGATCGTAAATTTGCTTTCCAATTAAAATTTTCAATAGAAAAGTAGAGAGAAGGATAAATATAATGAAATGCATTTTGGTCAAACACACTTCCTCCTTAAGTTTTTGCACAAAAGAGAGTTTTTAATTCAACATCAAGATCGTAAATTTGCTTGCCAATTAAAATTTTCAATAGAAAAGTAGAGAGAAGGATAAATATAATGAAATGCATTTTAAAACTCCCAGAAGAATTTAAAAAAAAAAAAACAAACTTTATAAATGAATCTTGCATTCCTTTTAGTAAAATAAGGAAATTCCACAACTGTCTGATTATATAACGACAGTGGCCAACTGCTTGCAAGCCACAGAGGCTCTTTGGTACCTTTAGTGTGGCTCCAAATCATGAAATTCAATAGTTAATATGGAACACACTTAAATTTTAAAAAATATGTTTGTAATTTTTTTATTTATTGTAAAAAGTAGTAAAGTCAATAGTTAATATGGAACAAATACACACTTAAATTTTAAAAAATATGTTTGTAATTTTTTTATTTATTGTAAAAAGTAGTATGCATCTATACAAAATAAATGCATATGAAATATATAATAAACAATTTTTGAAATCATTAAGATTTCTAGAAAAATCTAATGCAGTTCTCATTTTTTCAGAAAAAATTTGTTGCAGCTCTCAACTATTTGAGATTCTCCTAAATGGATCTTAATGACATGAAGCTTGGCCTCCCCTGTTAATATATTCCTGATATTATATACAAAATGATTAAATGCAAACTCAATATATGCAAATTTGATTGAGTAAAATATTTATAATCATTTTTCAATATTCATGAATTAAAATTTTTTTATTCACAGTTACAATTAAATTACCTTAGATCATTTTTTGATTAAATTAGGTTAATTTAGTGATTTCACCAAATCTAAACAAGTATATTTGGCATTAGCTCTTCAGAACCTACACAGATTAAGCAACAATCCAAGAGAGTGAATTAAAATATTGAAGAATGGAGTTCAGCTGATAAGATCCAGATCCATCTTCAAAAATATGTAGATGTTAATTCAGAATTGAATCTGTATCAATTCTGTCACATAAACTTTTATATTATTATTGCTTATATATCATTATTGCTTTTATATCGTTAATTAGTTGCAATCGTGATTGTGACTACCCTATTTTAATATTTAATAATCAATATTATTTAGTAGGTGCAGTTTTACAGAAAGATCACATTGATGGTAATGATTTTGTTATCAATTTACAATCTGTTTATAAATTCTACAAAATTCTTACTACTGAAAAATTTAGTATTTTACAAAAGTTTAAAAGTTGTTTTTTTATAATACAATAAGGTATGAAAATAATAACAAATATTTCTCCCAGATTGCTGATGAGAATATTAGTGAAACTTGGATCATAAATCTTCATTTAGATCTAATACGACTTATTTAAAAGTAAAAGAATAATTATTGTTTAATACTACTTAAAGTATTCATTGAAATATTTCAGTTATTATTGTTTTATTTGGTAATACCTGACAGACAGAAAACCACCGAATTTAATGGGAGAATATCCAAGTCTTATAACATTATTAACCTTCGAAAATACAAAACAAGCCATTTTTAAATAAACAACTATAGATGGCGCTTGATTTCAGTAAATCTTGTAATCAGTGCTGTCAGATTGCTGTATAAGGTCAATTAGAGTATTATGAATTTCGAACCAATATTTTGAAAGAAATAATACCGTATATTCAATAATAAAAAATTATATTTTATTATTTTCTGTATAGATATGTAAAACTTTTTCAAGGCTAAAAATATTGTTATTCGGAATAAGTGTTTACTGTGCTTCTTTCAATCAATGCATATTTTTTGTAAATTATTTTAGTTCGATTTCCATATTAAAATCCCAAATTTTTAATATTGAATATGGCTGGTATAGCCATACTTAATATTTAAAGTATAGCATTATTTATGGCTGGACTGGATGAGCAGCCATTAGTGATGCTAGTTTTTTGTCAACAGACTGACGCTACTTTTCACTCTATTGAGTATTAATTAGTGGGATGAAGCGGGTTCTGCTACATGTTGTCCCCTAAAGAGGAGTAATCAGCTGGATTATAGAGGATAAGGATCGATATGCCGGATCCAGACGTCATGAATAAATTTTGGCAAAGGGTGAGACACGAAATCTAACTCGAATCCTCCAGGTGGAAAATCATAGCATTTGCACGTGGTAAAATAACCATTTACCATCTTGGAAGTTCAGATTTAATTCTGGGTCCCACATCTCCAGTTTTCAGAACGGATCTGGATCCGGCTTGCTGAACGCATCCTTCAACTATAGCTTGGTTAATTAATTATGCCGCTGAATCATACAAAAGATGCATAAGGTAAACGTCAGATACTCTAGGATTATGGCACAGTTGTGATAGAATCAAGAGGAAAATCGAAGGATGGAATTCAATCAGTCGGATTCGGATCTAGCCTGAAAAATTTGGTGTGAGAACTCTGAATTGAATCCAGATTCCTAGGTAATAAACGATTCAGGCAACCATCGGATTGATATTTTAATTTTGAGACTGGAAATAGTCTCGTGACATTTTTGTCTGATGTTTCAAACATTAAAATGCCGTTATTTTAGAAATACTGGTTATTTATAAAATATTTGTACACGATGTTTTTTTTTTTTGCATATTTTTACGCCCCCTCTCCAATCAGGGAGATTACTAAGGGGACGGGGCCAGTTCCAACCACGGGCACCAGCATATTTTATGCCCCCTTTCCAATCAGGAAGATTACTAAGGGGGCGGGACCAGTTCCAACCACGGGCTGCACCCACATCCTGTGGAGGGGGCGAAGGACGGGGATCACCGGACCGGGTCCAGTACCCCGAAAAAATTTGAGTCCTCCTGCGTGGCAGCCGACAGTGTTACCACTTGGCCATCCGGCCACTGATGATGATATTTATAGCTCTTGGAAGGATTTTTAGATATATTAAAGTATACATTATTGGTCTTATATAATTATATCAGTTGTTTTAGCATCGGACAATTCGCAAAATCTCATGAATACAACAATGACGTACGTTCAAATTTTAGAGAATTGTTTCATTCAAAAAATATATTTGATTACTAGTTTTGAATTTTCCATTATTTCTGTTATAATATTTGATATTCCTAATTAAAAAATTTCTACATATAAATTTGATCATATTTAAAATATTATAGTCATTTGGAATTTTTCTTGTAAAAAATGGCTATAAGGTTTTTTACTATTGGTAAAACTTTAATTATACATATATTTTTATCCTGAACGCAAAAGAACTCAAATTGCTTTCTTGTGCAATATATATGATTTACGCTCATAAATGATTCAAGCCGATTATGTTTTTTATTCAACTTTATGTCACTTTCTCTCTTAAAGCTGCAAGCTCATTCCAGAATCCATCTAATGATGAATATGACTAGCAGCCAAAAAATTTCCTGAGCTGAGATTAATTTTTCAAAGGCCCAGCCTCTTTTTGAAAAATTTAAATGATATGAAACTTGATATTGATTTCGGATCCTTTAATTGAAAATGGATGTTTTAATTACCACCAAGCAGTCGTACCAAGCTCCTTGGGTCAAGCCGATTCGTTCATATTACTGTAATTTATATTAATATACCACCAATCTTCTTTCCTCATTCTGGATCCTCTACTATTTTCTATTCATTTCTATATATATTCATATTTCTATATTTATGGCCATTCATATAATCACATTTATGCATAAAGTTTGTATGAAATATATATCATCATGGTCAAGCCGATTCGTTCATATTACTGTAATTTATATTAATATACCACCAATCTTCTTTCCTCATTCTGGATCCTCTACTATTTTCTAAATAAGGTTCAATATGGCCATTCATATAATCACATTTATGCATAAAGTTTGTATGAAATATATATCATCATAATAAAAACTTTCTAAAAGAACTAGCAGGGCCGGATTTATCAATATGCCGACTAGGCCGCGTACTAGGGACCCGCAATTCTAGGGGCTCCAAAACTATCAATCAGTATTCAACTTTTATAAACTTTTAATAAGAAAAAATGAGTTTTTATTAAAGTGCTAGATAGAAAGTAAACTTTTAAAGGTTCCTTCTAAGTTATAAGGAGCCTTTAAAATTAGAAGTAGCTGATTTGAATTTTTCCAAAGCCTTGCTCGTCCTAGGACCCCTACAAATGCAAATCCGTCTCTAAGAACAAGATATTCAAAATTCTACAGACTTTTTTAGAATGTTAGAAAAATTTTATTGAAAATTTTCCAATATAAATTTAGAAATGCCGTATGCTGACAGCATGCTATTGCTGCCATTCAGGACAAGATTACGCTAATATATTCTTATTTACACAACAATTAACTACGTAACAATTATTGAAAAAAAATATGAAGATTTATTTCCTAAATTATTATTTGAGACATGCAACCGCTTTGTGAGTAAATTTAATAATTATTAAACGATTTTATTAAAATAAATAGAATTATATTTTTTCTACAGATATTACTATATTCATAATATCTACTTGGACCATCTGGGATTATGGAACTAAACCCATTCATAGTATGATATAATATTTATTTAATATTTAAAAATTATTAGTAAAATATTTATAATTCCTTTCATCTAGAATATAAAGGACCAGATCATAAAAGCATCAGCTTAAAAAATTTCACTTCTACGTTCTTTCCCAAAACTTTAAATGATTCGATCAAATTATTGAAGATGTTAAAAGTGGACCAGTTTTATCCCTTCAGTAAGAAACTGTTGAACGAAACTTGCGTTTTTATTAGCACAGTCAATTCATCCTTACGTAATTATAACATTAGAATTCGAAGCAAAGAAAAAAAACAAGTCAACAAGATCCATCACTGTATAAATAAAATAAAATCAAAGACATTACAAATGAAGGAATTATGCCTCAATTGGAATCAGACCTTCCACAATGGAATGTTAGCAGTTAAGAAGTCTTTGGCCTCTCAAAGAAGTAACGTCTTGAAGATGCATAGGAAGTTCATAACGTGGATCCGAACTCCACGCATACCTCGTTGTAAATGCAGTGATATGCACATAATCACTTGCTGGATGGATATCTTCCTTGCTACGTGTGATCTAACAGATGAAGAAATTAAAAGAAGTATATCTCGAGTTTTTATCATTTGCCTTCTCATAAATGTGATGATTTATTTATTGTTTAGAAATATTTGGAAAAATATTAAGAAGCGTTGAATTTATGCATTAATGAACTTTGTGTCTTTTCTACAATATTGTTATAATTTGGTATATCAGAATACTTAATAAAAATATACTTAATAATGTAATTTTATGATATATTTTTTAGTCGATTCTTCAATTGGATTGGGCTAATAATCAATGTTGAAAAAAAATAGTACTCAGTATTTATAATTAATGATTATGTTTACTCCTTATGGCAGGGATGCCATAAGGAGTATGCATAGACCGCGGCCCTCCTCACCATGTGTGTTATTTTAACAATCAACGAAATATTATATATAGTTTTGAACAATGCACTTTCAAATAATATTTTTCCGATATGAAATAATTTTTACAGTGTTTCGATAATAATTTTTATAAGCAATAAGAAAAAGATGATAATCATATTTGTAATAATAAACATTTTTTTTTATTTTTACTGTATTTATGTGTGTGAAATAAATGATTTAAAAAATTGTACATGCACACATGCAATGCCAAGCATCCAATTAAAAATTCTTTGTTTATTTTTGATTATGTTGTTTTGTAACATGTAATTAATAACATGATATGATATATAACTTTTGTAGTTTTTCTGTCGGCCCTCCTACAAGCCACTGCGAAGCTTGGATTCCACATCACCAGAACGTACTGCAGAAACAGACAAATTTAATAACGTACTGCTCGGCAAATCGTCTGCAGAAAAGTAGAACAGAAAAAATTTCAACTTTTAAATTTCTGCAGCGCTTGCTATTGTACTTTTATCCAATCATGTGTCTCGCTTGGAGTGACGTTTATTTAATGTCATGAGCTGAAATCTTAAAAATCAAAACGGCGGAAACAATAGTTAAGTTGATCAACTTATTCAAAATAATATTTTTAGTCTTGAGAGCAAAACTTTCGAACTAGTCGAGTATGGAAATCGTATCTCTCTCTATTTTGAAAGATATTTCTTTTCCAAAATCTATGATGTCTTTGTTTTAATTTTAACATTAATAAGGACAATTTTTACCAAAGACAATAACTGTTAAAATCATTGTGCCGTCATCCATTTTTGTTTGACTTTTTAAATATCGCAAGAGGTCGCTGCAATATACAAAACTGTAGATTCTCTAGATTTATAGAGTAGCGCATTCCGCGCCATTTTATATCCTTTGCCGATCGATAATCACGAGTAACTTTGTGAAAAGTAAACCATAATACTATATTTCTTTTCTAATTTATAATACAAAAATTAGAAAAGAAAATATAGTATTGTGGTTTCTTTTCACAAAATTACCCGTGATTATCAATCGGCAAAGGATGTAAAATAGCCTCAGAATGCGCTACTCTACAAAACTGTTTCGAATTTCTGTTGTAGTGGAAACAAAGTAGAGCAGAAGACGGACAACAGTAAGTTGTTCTGTTTCTGTTGTCTATTTACTGTTTCTGGTGATGTGGAATCCAAGCTTTATGACTTATTTTTTTTTTATTATAGCCATCTGCCGTCAATACTTGGCGTCATTAGAATAAAAATATTTCTTCCACAATATGTCAGTCCGCGTTATAGGAAATCGCGTAATACGAGGCACACATTATCAGACAATTTTATGCCAATTTAAACTTGTCTCTGAATGCCAGCCAAAGATCGTTGGTTCCAGCACTGATCACATATTGCTAATTGAGATGTGCGTTAGTTTCGAATATGATTTAATTGTATGCAGAGTGTTAATTAAGTTGTTTTAAAGAAGGTTTCTTTTAATAAAGGAAAAAACAGAAACAGATAATAAGTAACTAAATTTTTTTAAATATTATATACAAGTAAGACTCCGAAAATCTGGATTCATATAACCCGACGGAAAAGTTGTCATGGAAATGAAATAAACATCGTTTGGTTTTTATTACAATCAACGGATATTGTAAGTAACGTTAAAAAAAATTATCCTACGCGTTTTACGGTACTATTAAAGGCCGTGACACACTGAACGCGACGCGAAGCGAAGCGTAAGAAAGCAACTTCGAGCGGTTACGCGCGTACAGTGTATCTTGGACTAGCTTTTCCCGTGCTGCTGCTCGAGTTAACGCGAGTAGCCGCGCGAAAGGAGATGAAAAAGTTGAACTTTAACCAATCAGCATGTGCGAACAATACGGTGCGGCAAGACGCGAAGGAACCAAATCAACCAATAGAAAACGAAAGCAACTTCGCGCAGTTACGCGCGAACAGTGTGTCTTGGACTAGCTTTTCCCGTACGGCTGCTCGAGACGCGAAGGAAGCAATCAACCAATAGAAACGAATGTTTTATAGACTTGGAAAATGGCGAAAGTTCAACCGTAATGGTTGGGTTTCAGATATAGAATTTGTTTTAGAAGTACAAAAAAGGATACAATTGTTGCCTTACCGAAGCACGGCGAAAGTGGTACACATCGAAAGGGGGGCCGAAACACACAAAAAGTCCCTAGTGAACCAAGGGTCAAAGATCAAACGTTTACATGATATCGACCCGCAAAGTTCCGTTTATTGCAAATTGCGCATGTGGTTTGGCGTTGTGCCTGGCGTCGCTGCGATCTGTCACGCGACGCGTCCCGTTCCCGTGCTCCACTACCTATGCCGCCTAGATGCCTCTGTATCTCGTAAACGTTTGACCTTTGACCCTCGGCTCACTAGGGATTTTTTGCGTGTTTCGGCCCCCCTTTCGATGTGTACCACTTTCGCCGTGCTTCGGTAAGGCGACAATTGTACTCAAAAAAAGACCATACGATCACTTCTTTTTAATAACAAATCAATCAAACTCCGCAAAGACCTCTATCGGCAAATCCACGAAACATGAGAAGTAACTCGACTGCAATGTAGACAGGTGAGGCGCAGTGCAACGCGAGCGAAGGATGCAAATTTTTGTCACCTTTGCTTCGCTTCGCGTCGCCTTTATAGCGTTATATGAGTACTAGTCGCAATTTTTTCGTCGCGTAATACGAATTCGCGTTACAGGAGAACGCGTTATACGGGAATTTACTGTATTTTCCCAGAAAAATAAAAATTATTTAATTAACATCATAACCAAAATTTTGCGACTTTTAATTAATAAAAATGAGTTACATATTTTAAAACAAATAAATATTCAGTAAAGTGATTGATTAATTTTCAAAAATCACTCAAGAAACTTTCAGAAGAAAAAAGTACTCATAATAGTAAATATTTTATGAATTAACGTAAGCTTTAACCCACATAGTATAATTTATATAACTATCCGATACGTATACCAATGAGTCAGTAAAGTGTCATTCATTATAATTTGTTGAATAAGTATCTTGATCGTATTTCAAATAATGTTTTATATAATAATAATAATTTATTATTAGATAAAGTATGCAGCCATTTAAAGCTATCTTCTCATTGTAAAGACGACGACAACTATAATTTTTTTTAAATATCAATTATTGGTAAAAAACTTCTCAAGTATAATTTTTAACACGGCATTAATTATTAAGAAAGAAAAAAATTTAGATATTAAAATTGTGAAAGTTATATTTTTTTTATTAAATAAACATTTATAAGTTACGCGCTAACAGCTGGAAGTGCAAACAGTAAATCTGAAATATATTTGAGTTACGATGTTACGAATCAGGTGGAAAGTTACAGAGAGATGCCGCTCTCCCAATTAGAGGTCTCCTAACTCAAGCTTGACACTAAAAACCAAGAAATGTGGTGAACGGAGTCAGTCCTCTTCCTGTAAAACAGCACTATGTTGACATTTTGACAGGAGTGACAACTAAATATTTCCCAGTTTTAACTTAACAACTTTGTTATTAAATGTATCGAATTGTTTATTCCCCGGAATGACTAGAAAATTGTCGTATTCCTCTGTACAATGTGTCATTTGTCATATTTGATATCTCCAATTTTATTCACGTTTTATGCAAAGTCGTTTATTTAGCATACACCCTAAATTATTGAGATTTTTAAGATTGGCATCACTATAAACAGTTATTTGAATATGTTGAAGGATACACGTCGCACTTTCGTAAGCTTAATATCGTGGAACGATGAAAGATTTATTACTTCCGCATCAGCAACATCTTAAAGAACGAAAGGAGCTACATTTATAATCATTTCTTTGGTCGAACTTTTTTTAAGAGGAAGTTAATTACGGGAGACTGGCCGAGAGAGGCATATTTATCATGTGCTGCTAAAAACGATGGCAGGAAGTTTGCGAAATGTGCAGTTGCAGACGTGTCTTATTCGCTTCTGCTGATAACAATTCCAATAACCAGAAAGAGAAGACGCCATTTTCCGGTGTCAACTTAATACTTTGTAATTTTTAGTATGGAAAATATGCTAAAAACATCTCTGTTCTCGTTCGAAAACGTGCCGAGTGCCACTGTTTGCACTAGCAATTTTCCCGACGACACTTTGCCTAGAAGTCATCAAATATGCAGAAGTTCGGACGGAACGAATTCGAAACAAGAGAAAGAACGATATAATTTGAACCATCAAATATCCGGTAAAAATTTAATTTCTATTAAAATCCTTTAATTAGAATATCTAATTTGTAAATTAAATTTGGAATTTTTTTAATATTCGTCATCCTTATCATTAAATGTTTTGCATAGATTATATTGCACTCGCTAATATTATCGATTTAAATCTTAATTTTAGAATATGTTGTATAAATGTAGTTAAAATCATTTATTAAATTTTTTGAAGCAAAATTTAATAAATGATTTTTTAAAAATATATAGTATACTGTATATACTATATTTAAAAAAAAATATTATTTATGTAGCCATAGTCGGAACTAGAGCTTAGTATTTTTAAAGATGTAAAAAATATTGATAATGATTTCAAGGATTGTACAGTATTGATCTGAATGTAAAAATGCCTAAGTTCGATTCTTTGTACATTATGCGATCGATTGAAAAATAATATCAGAAGTATTATTTATGTAGCCATAGTCGGAACTAGAGCACACTATTTTTAAAGATGTAAAAAATATTGATAATGATTTCAGGGATTGTACAGTATTGATCTGAATGTCAAAATGCCTAAGTTCGATTCTTTGTACATTATGCGATCGATTGAAAAATAATATCAGAAGTTCTAATGATAATAGATGTACTCCATAGACATATCTCATTAAAGAATAAAATCTAGATACAAAAAGTAAAAATAAATTCATGTACACATGGTTATACATGCGCTACTCAGGCCTGGCGCTACTACAATATTTAAAGCTTATGAAAGAAATTATACAGTAGATTATATACGAATAATATTGTAAAGATTCCTTCGAAAGCAACTAATAGTCTGTTTTGAAAAATAGTATGATATGTTCTATTATCTAACAATTTTAAAGTAGTGTAGGAAGTCTGAATATGTAAAATATCAAGACGCACGACAGTGCGCCGGGCCAAGTTCGCGCGGCGCACACCTTGTATATATTTATACGAACTAACTTAAGCCATATTTGTCATCTCCATAACTTCGCTTCCGATTAGAGTAGTAAAACGAAAATTATATATGTTGTTAAACTTTATTCCCTCACGACTCTGTAAAAATTTCAGGCTTCAATATCAGTGCCTACGAGATAGAGAACCAGAAATCGCAAATTTGGGCATGACTCACTCATAAAAATTATATAGTGCTTCCCATAGACGTAGACATTTGAAATTTAGCACATATATAGGTCTTAGGATATAGGTAAAGGAAAATTCTGAAAATGCTAATTTTTCAATTATTTCGTGACTTATTTATTTCACTCCAAGCGATTAAGAGCATCGCGTCGCGTCGCATCTGGCAGTGCGGCGTCGCCTATATAGCAATCTTTTCTAATGAATATATTGATTAAATTTAATGAATATATTGGTTATTATGAAATATATATTCTCGTGGTTCCGGCCGAAGACATGCTTTTTCACCTGTATTAAAACACTATTAATACGAAACGGATAATTCATAAATATCGGTTTAAAGGGAAAAATGGCATGGCGCGAAGAATTATTTAGCTATCATAGATTATTATTTATTTAACGTGTTTATTCAATATAACAACTTAGCAAAATGTAGTGATATCTCACCAAAAACAAAAATGTGAAAAAAATGAGGCAAATTCTATTCTACCAGTTTGTCTGGCCATCAAAAGATTAGAGAACTAAAACATGTGCCAAGTTCCATTCCAACCCCAATGTCGAAAAATGAGATTTAAATACTGAAATAAATTCAATACACTGTCACTTTCAGGGTTTTACTTGACAAGTTTTTGAGTTATTACCCAGCTATCATAGATATTAAAACTTGTCAAGTAAAAGCCTGAAAATGTGACACTATATTTTATTTATTTCCGTATTTATATCTCATTTTTCGACATTGGGGTTCGAATGGAACTTGGCACCTGTTTAGATCTCTACTCTTTTGGTGGCCAAACATACTGGTAAAATAAAACTTGGCCCATTTTTTTCACATTTTTGTTTTTGAAGGGATTAAGATTATAAAAATTATTAAACAGAAAAGTATTTTTATAAATACAACTAGAACATTTTTTTTTATAAATATAGATGAAAAAAGTAGTGTTGCCAATAATTGGGAGAAGAGAAGAAAGAGGAGGAGATCGGCATTCAGCCATCATCAGATCTTGGGATTAGAGCAACGTTTTCTCCACCAGCGATATTTATCCGGAAGCGAAAGAGCCGACTTGGCTAAATCTTTAAAAATGACTGAGAATCAAGTTAAAATTTGGTTCCAAAATCGCCGATATAAAACTAAACGTTTACAAATCCAACAAGAATATAACTGGAAATGCTACCAGTTGGAAATATGCAACAATAATATATTTTGTCCTCACCATCTAATTTATTCTAGATGTTTATACTTTCCCTCCGTGTTTCAGAACGTATATTTATTATAATAATTGATTTTTCTAAGTTTAAAATAATAATTTCGGAACAATTTAAAATAAAATCTATCGTTCATCGATTAATTTTAAAACGTATTTATTTTGAATAAAATATAAATTTAATTACTGTATTATTACTAATTTTAAGATAATTACTAAATAATTAATCCTATTTCATTCGTTCCATTGAGTTACTCTCGATGTTCTGAAAGAGCGATTATTTTTTTATTATTAAAAAAGAAATTAAAAGAGATTTGTCTCATGTTTTATGCACTTTATTTAATTTTAATTGATTCACTACATTAATCTGTGTAATAAGCATGACAATAAATATTCATGCCGCTTTCTAATGTCATTTGTTATAAACTTACGTAAAATCTGTGTAATGCATCTGTCGACTTTTAATCTTTTCTTCTAGGAATAACCGTAATCTATTCAAAAATTAAATTTTGATTCAAAAAATTCCAAATTTTATCTAGTAAAATCATAATTTGATAGATCGACATCCAGGGCCGGCGCAACATACGATCGAGCAAAGCACCTCTCAGAGTGCTGGCGCATTTTGTATTTTGTTATTTTTATTATTCTAGTAAGATACAATTATTTTTTGCACATAATTTAAACTGTGAGCATACTGTAAAGTGCGATATTTTTATGAATTTATTTATTTTTCAAAAATGACGACTTGAGGGGGCGCAACAAAAATTTTCGTTCCGAGCCCGACACCAATATCTGCAAGACGATTTTATTCGTAAATCGATCGACATCAAAAATCATAATTTTTATAGGTGTTAGAACTCAAACGAACAAACCGATGTTAGAAACTTATACTAATAATTGGAATAAATTCTCAAACACTCAGGGTTTTGTGCACTCCATGCATTCCGTGTGTGTCTGTTCGTGAACCGAAGCATCGTTCTTAAAGCGAAGCAAAATTTGTTCGCAAATGGTGTTCATAGACCGATTTGTGTGAACCGAGACATGATCCGAGATATCACTGTATATAATAGACAGACTGATTGTTATTTAAGTGAAATCATAGAGATAATAAGGAAAGGTTGCAAAGTTGCAAGTTAGAACAAATGTCAATACTATTAATTCTAAACTAAGCCTAACAGTCTAGCGACTCTGCAAATTCCAGAGTTCGGCCTGAGCTCAGGTCTTAAACTAATTCTAACTTAAAGATAATTAACTACAAAACAATCTAACACAATGTAACGTCTAACTGACAAAACAAAACTGGAAATCGGAATTTACAACTAAAAGTACCAATTAGGTGTTAGAAACAGTCATATAAAAACCACTTGCTTTTATATATCATAAAGCATAAAGCACTACTAAGAAGGAAGATATTTATTGCTATATATGGCAATAAATATCTTCCTTGCTAGTAGTGCTTTATGCTTTCTGATAGGTGTTAGAACTCAAACGAACAAACCGATGTTAGAAACTTATACTAATAATTGGAATAAATTCTCAAACAAGTTAGATAGCAAAAATATTAAATTTATTAGACTCGGAACACTTACAAAAGCGTTAATAAATGCTTTATTGGAACTATAATAAAGCAATACTCAATCAACAAAAGTTGTTTAATCTAACTCAAACATCAACAATCCAATTATTCACAAGAAATAAACCTTAAATACTACTTAAATTCTACTATCTCCACCACTGATACAAACTTCAAACAATTGCAACCTTTACAAGAATTCGAATGTCACTTAGCCAACCTTACATTGATACACTTCACCTCCGATACAAACTTCAAACAATCGTCGATCCTTACAAGAACTCAAATGTCACTTTTGCCAATTTTACATCAGAACAACACCTCTCATTATCAAGCAATACCTCAAAAAACTTGTCGATTGTGTCGATCTTTTATAGGGGTGACTTACAATCCCGCACTTCGCTAATTTGCATACTTAGAAGTAACAAGTTTTAAAGTTGTTAGCTTACAGAGTAATTCATTCATGTCATCCTCTTTACAATTAATTTATCTACCGAACAATACTTTGATACGATCATTCTTACATTCGCATATCAGACCAATGGTAATATTATTTAGATAAGATGACGTCATTAACTGGGATAGCTCTTCTGGAGGACAGTTCCGATTCTGTATCACGTGCTTGCTAACAACGAAGGCGGAGAACGTGGGAAGTAGGTTAACTTTTAAACTAAAATATAATACGTTAGAATATATTAAAATAATGATAAATAATAGAGTGCATAATAAAATAAAAACAGGACAGGTCAAAGTTAACCTCCTCACAAGGTCAACTAGGGATAAAACATGAACAATCCAGTGAATACATCTTAAAAGCATGACTGCTATGAAGAATAATATAGAAAGATTATATTTAGCCTATGTATTTTGTTTATTTTTGTATTATAACCTTTCTATATATGAACACATAAGTATAGTCTGTTTTTTATTTTTTATTTCGTACTAATAGCTCTTACTATCAGAAATATGTTAAATATTTTTTATTTAGGAATAATGTTGGAGTTCTTAATGTCTGAAGATTTAAAAATAAAGCACTAATCACAGTTAAATCCAAAAAATAAGAATGACCAATTTAAAAACATTTCGATCTTTCAAAGAGATCCTCTTCAGTTTTTTATTCTCAGAATATAAAAGTTTAAATGTGATCAATTCTCAAAACTCTGCTAAATTATGATTTTAATTCATGATTTAGCAGAGTTTTTAGAATAGAAATTCTTAATGTTATGACATGATGTTTAGAATACTGTTTTTTATTTACATTCTTTAAATAAAAAAAGAATGCAAGAATTAAAAGATTTAAAGAATGCAAGAATTACATTATATTGAATTTCAAACACTAAATTAAATTTAGTGTTTGAAATTCAATATTTTCTAATCTGAAGAGGATCCAAATGTTTGTATCAAAATGTTACAATTTTTAATAAAGATGTTTTTACTTTGATTCCCTGCTCATTAAGTGCTTGATTTTTGAACTTATTGACTTTAAGATTTATCTAAGAACTTAATTCTTGTTGTTTTTTTTTTAATTTTAGTAGAGTGTTTTTCTGCCTAGCGTTGGATAGTTTATTTGTCTTTTACAATTCGGATCACAACAATTTCAAAATTGAATGAATATTCATTAAAACCTACATAGGAATAATACCTAATTATATTCATTAAAACCTACATTCAGATTCTTGTGGACATTGATTTGAATCAATAACAAGCAGGAAATAAAGTGGATAGTCACTTGATGTTAAGAGATTTTGAGAGAGAGAGAGAAGAGGAGATATTTATCTTGCAGAAATCCATTGCTCCATTTCATTAATCATGATCAAAGATTTGTGAATAATAAATTGTTATTCGATATTAGTGATTATCTAGGTCTCTAATTATAATTCAAGAGAAAATGCTGCTTTCTTCTTTAAACTATCATATGATTTGTCAGATTTCATGATTTTTGTAATTTTTCATAAAATAAAAAATAAATATATTTCTTTTTCTTAAACAAAATTTCTGAATTGGAATTGATAACTCCATATTATCATTGTATTTATGAGAAAAATCGATCTGGGTTTAAAGCCTTTAAACTGTCTCAAATAACATTATGAATCTATTACATAATTTAAAAGGATAACTATAGAAAAAATTATACCAATACGATTAATATATACTCAATACGATTAATATTTTATCATCAAAGTACACAACAGCAGTATTTTAGAAAATCAATACTTTATTAGGCAAAGTACTTTTGGATAAATTCAACTTCAGCACCTTACAACACTATAGAACATCGTACGTTCTAAAACGAAACTTCATACGTTGTTTTGTTTGATAAAATTTTTAAATAACTATAACTAAATAATATTGCTTTATATTAAAATAAAATACAAAATAATATGTAAAAACTATATTATTGATTAAAAACTATAGATTAAAGGGTCTAAAAATTTTTAAATAAGTCACATTCTATTTATGGCATATAGCCAAGCTTAGACATGTTCTCTGGCAGTTTATCATTAATCACATTACCAAAATTTTTCTTTTTATGATTTCTAAATTTTCTGCAACAAATTATCTTCTCCTTGTATTGTTTGTCTAATGATTTTTGTTTCCTTCCAATTTATTTCCATATCGTATTCATAAAATCTTTTCAAAAGGGCTGTTCTCATGTGCACTAATCTAATATCATTTTTATGTTCTTCCAATCTTTCGCTTAAACATCTCTTTGTTACTCCTATATAGAATTCCTCTTTATTAAGTTCTACATTATTGATTGGTATTTGATAAACTTCTGTCTTTTGCATTTCATGTCTCTTATCTTTTTCATTCCTCAGTAAACTAAAAATAGTAGGTGCCCTCCTACATATTAAACTTTTACTTTCCTTTCTGATTAATTTTTTAACTGTTTTATATTTGGAGATATGGTATGGTATTGCAATACATTATTCATTGTTCAGTTTTCCGGAGGTCTCATTTCTTTCAATTTGGAGGTTCCTTTTTGTACACACATCTTTTTCTATTTTTTATTGCAATGATCTTATGAAAGATCTAGTATATCCATGTTTCATTCCAGTTTTATAAATTACATCTATTTCTTCTCATCTTGCTTCTTAGGTATTACAATGAGTAACACTTCTGAAGTATGCATTGAATGCAGCTTTTTTTATATGAGATAGGGTCGCTAGACCATCTAGGAATTATTATTCTAGTAGCAGTAAGTTTCTGATATACTTTTGTGCTGTAAAAGGTGTCTTCTGCTTTTATTAGCACATCAAGATAATAAATTGGTTTTCTATCTTTTTGGTCTGTTTTCAAACATAACCCATATGCTTCATCAGCAAAAGGCTTCTTTTATTTCCTCTGTTTTGTCTTCTGTTTTCCATTTAATCATAACATCGTCTACATATCTTTTGTAGAATTTTCAACTATTTATAAAGTTTTCAATAATCTTAGCTTCTTTATTTCTTACCACTAATTCTGCCAGAATGCCTGCCATTGGGTTGCCGATGGGAACTCCTTTTGTTTGCCAATAAAACTTATTATTGAACATAAAATATGAATTATAACATATTATATGTGATGTATCTCTTAGAATATCTGCTATCTGATTGGATTCTGGTATATTTTCTAGAATAAAGCAGTATAGCATCAAACACGCTGGTGGTATTTCAATGGATGGAAATAAACTTTGGAAGTCCATGCAAACTAGCCATTCTTCTTCTGTTGGTGATTGTTCTGCTAAATCTCTGAGAAATTCTTCTGTTGAAGAACATGTATATAGGTATTATTTTAAGTTCTCCTGGCACCATTGAGCTATTTCTTTCTCTATATTGTATAAAGGAGATTGTCTTTCCTCTACGATGGGTCTAACTGCTACTGGTGTTTTATGTGTTTTGACATATGCAAATAATCTTGGGCAGGCTAGATTACTAATTCTATTGGTTTTTAAAAATGATGGGAAACCTTGCTTTCTATAAATATTGTCCACTCTTTGAATAAGTTTTACTGTAGGATCTTCTTTTATTTGTATTGCTTTTGATTCTTTTATATAATCCTCTAAAAACTTCTCATATGTCTCTCTTTTAAGAACCGTTAACTTTTTTGATTTATCATCCCTGGTAATAACCAGATTTTCTTCCTGTAACCAATGAATATTTCTTGTTTAAAATTTAATCGAACAAACAACGTATGAAGTTTCGTTTTAGAACATACGATGTTCTATGGTTTTTAAGGCATTAAAGTTGGATTTATCTGAAAGTACTTCTCCTAATAGTGCCGATTTTCTAAAATACTGCTGTTGTGTGCTTTGATGATAAAACATTAACTTTCATTAATAACTGTAGTTCATAAAATTAACTTTCATTCAGAAACAATAATTTTGGAAAATTTACTTTTTTCTTTCCACCTTTAATGAAATTAAAAGTTGAAACTAATTCATTACATTATATCATATAATAAATCAGTTAAAATTTATTCAGAAATCTATAACAATCAGGATAAAAACCAATTTTCCAAAATAATAGAATAAAAGTTATTACAGCTCACTATTATTTGTTAATCAGAGGAAAACACTTTATAAAATTTCAATGAATATTTTTCTTTTTATATAAAAATATTTAATAATTCATATAGCTAGGCTTATTAACAATTTAATATCAATAAAACTTCAAAACATTGATTAAATGAATAATAAACATTGTTTATTTCTCATTTGAAAACATTTTTATATATAATTAAGAGGAAATATTTTAATGATAGTGTCTATTTTGTGAATATACAGTATCAATTCTTATATAGTAATCAATGAAATTTTTTGTAATATTTTTACCATTTTTACTTAACATTTTTTTAATAATAATCATTGCTTACCAAATATTTCTAGCTAAATATCTCTAGTGAGTAATTTGGAATTAACTTATAATTTAATAATTATTTATTAATCATGGCTATGGTGCCACTATCTGTTGGATTAATAATTAATTTTTATTTAGTCTAAGATGACATCATCTATTAATAACTGAACATTAATTTTTACTAATTTCCTGAAATTAAAAATCTTGCCACCAACTCAGAATTGAACCAGGAACTTTGGGTTATCATCCCAATGTCTTAACCAATTAAGACATGGCCTTAAGCAAATTTCATTTTAAGAAGTTTATATTAATGTAAAAGTTTATCAAACTAGGCTGATACTAGTGTTCCCTGGTAAGTTATCTAAGTACCCACAAGTCTTCTGGAAACTTATGCAGATCAACTTCACTCAAATCAGATAATATATCTTAATAAAAAATCTGCTAGGGGAACATACTAACAAAATATTTCTAGCCAAATACCTCTAATGAATTAATTTGGAATTAAACTGTAACCTAACTCAAAATTCCCAATTTGATTCCAAATTGGTGATAAAATTTTTAATTTCAGAAAAATATAATAGTAAAAATTAAGTCTTAGTTATTAACTAAGTTATTAACTAATAGATGGTAGTAAGTGACAAAATCCAGATTTTCTTCCATAACTATTATAATATTCTGATGTAATACAGTAATGATAAAAAAAATATTGGGTTATAATTTTGAACACTGTTTTTTCAAAAGTTGACATCGTTTATCCTTCAATAATTTGTATCATCTTTCATCATCATAAAAATGTTAATATATTTCTTAACTCTTTTTTACTTATAAGAAATACTTAAATGATATTTTTATGGTATTAATATGGTAAAGAAATTTTCCATATTTATTTATATAATTTGCTTTAAAAATTCAATTAGAATATTTAATGGAAATAAAAAGTGTTTTAAAAGTTTTCTTAAAAACAATTCATAAATTTTCATGCAAACATCTTCTCCACCAGAAGATGAGGGAATCATCTTTCCACAAGACAATTTTGTTTAGTTTCCAAAAATCCAGTCTGTTTGAAACAATATGAATATTGATACAATAAAAGTTAAACAGATAAATGTATTTATATTCTCCCCCCCTTCCAGCTTCCTCTAAATAAAAACTTTCTAAATCACTAAATGGAACACACAAGGAATGGGGATTGTTTCAGCACATGTATGCCATGGAATAATTTGTCTTTCACTCAATAAATAATATTAATAAATTAAAAAAATTTATTGGTGAAGCTTAAGCGTATTTGTGAAGAAGCATATTAATTAAATCAAGCATTTACTTTCAAATAAACTGAAATTTTAGATCAAGATGACTCAAGTCAGCATTTTTAATCTATGAACACAGATTATCTATACATAATTGATAAATCACCAAATTGAACTACATAATTTCATTAATTATGTAAATGAGTCAATTACATTAAATTTATTGATAATTTTTTAATTTTATAGATGATTTTATAATCTGTGTTCAATATGAGGCAGTATAAATCATATATTATTATAACTCTTATAATAGCAATCACTACAATTGCAATGATTTTAATAAACATAATAGTTATGAACAATGAAATAGTATTCTAAATAAAATATATAGAAGAAAGAAACATACCTTTTCAGAAAGTCCCGCTGGCTGACATACAATTCTGAGAAGTGGTGACTGTCTTTCACCAACACATGATCTGTGACTGCTAACACTTTGATCAGCTAATTGCCAACGGCGTAAATGATATGCATATCTATAAAATAAATATATTAATAGAAACAATTACTTTTCTTTCATTTTCTGGATTTATTATTTCTTGAGAGTAATAAACTAACCTTCTCCTAAAAGCTTCAATATGAGTTTTTAACAGCAGCAAAGCTCTTTGAATAACCATTAGATTGTTTTCTTCTGACTGAAAAAAATTTAATGTATCTTTTAATTGTTATTCATTCAAAAAAAATTTTTTTTAAAGTCACAAATATATTCAACATACTTCTTTTATATCTTGTGATGCAGAGATTAGACTACCCATACAACGTTCAATAAATTCTTCTTCCTTTTCAAGTGTTCCATGATGAACTACAAATAGATTTGTGATAAACAATCAAAACAATCTGTATTTAAATTTTATTATTCTTTTAACAATATAACTGAATAATCAAATTTTTAAGAAAAATATAGACATTCTGCACTTTAGAAAATAAAACCCAAAAACCTATTTAGTGTTCCTTTTTTAACTTTTCAAAATTAATACAAGTTTAGGGCTGCTATTCATTTTTTTCTGAAAAAGTAGGGAGTTAAGAACTTCTCAATCAAAAAAAAGGATCAAATAGGGAACAAAGAAAAAATAATTACCGTATATACTCAAATATAAGCCGACCCCCCCGACTTCAGAGTTTAAAAATCGGTAAAAATGCATAACCCGTGTATAAGCCTACTCCGACTTTAGCACTTAAAATTCGGCAAAAATTTGAAACCGATAAATTACGTGATTTTTGATTTTTAGTTATCGATTTATATTAATGCCATTTGCCAAGATATTTTATTGAAATTTTAATTATATACATATAAAATAAATTTTATAATACAAACACCAATATATAATTTAAAAATTAAAATTTTACGTTACCTGAAACGATCGAACACATCATGCTGCCGACTCCAACCTGCATTTGTATAAGTGCATCAGATAGACGATGCCGCATCGCCTGATGCGCCTTGACGCAGAAATTCTCGACAAGAATCCAGCACAGCGCACCTACATAAGATTCTTGGATTAGTGGCGAAATTTCTGTGTTGCGGCGCATCAGGCAGCATGGCGTCGCCTAGCTGATGCACTTATATAAATGCAGGTTAGATTCGATGGCGCGACACGTTGTATTGCATAAGGTAAAGTAAAATTTTACAAAAGTAAAAAATCTAACCCAATGCAGATGTTAGGGTTAGGCCGCTTCAGAAAATATCAAGTTAATGAATAATAATCAATTTTGATAATTTACATAAAAATAATTTCTTATTATTATTGGTATAGAATAATTGTTTTCTTTTTTTAAAAAAAATTCATATTTAAGTATAGTAAAAATTCCATTGGAATGGATATGTCTACTCACACGGGCTCCCAAGAGACTGTTTGAAGTCTCGTTTTCCCTTATACCCTTTCTACACTGGCACTTTAATCTAGAATAACTCGTTATTCTAGACTAAGTTTATCAATGTAGAATGAAGGAGATTAAAAATATCCAGATTAAGTCGAGCAAAAGCGGATTAAAATAATCTTGTTTCTGAAAGTAGAGTATCCAGTTTTGACCACGTGATTTGTAAAATGGCCGCTCTAACCTCGAATGTCTCCAGCACAGAAACTTCGAAAACCAGAAAAAAAAGATTTGGAAACTGGACAGACCAGGCTGTATATATATTAATTGACATATGGACGGAATATGTCAGCGAAATTCGTAAAGTGAAATGTAATCGGCCTATTTACATTAAGATGGCTCAAGATCTTAATGCAAGAATAAGTGGTGAATGGACTTGGGTGGAAGTTCAAAATAAAATAAAAAATCTGACAGCAAAATACAGGTGAGTTCTTCTTCATATTATTTATATTTCAACAGCAAATTCAGTATTTTAATCTTTGTATAATATATAAAATAAAATGGCAAATATTAAAAATAAAAATAATAATTTAATGCTGGTATAGGATTTTTTTATGATTATTATTAAATAAGAATTTACAGTACATTAAAAAAACTAATAGAATAATAATTAGTTATGAAGAAATTATGCTATTAATATGCATATTTGTTGTTTTTCATTAATTCAGTCTGTAGAGTATTGGAACTGTGAAAGATGGATACATAGCAGATTTTATAAATAATATTAGCATTGATATTTATTGTAATTGAAATAATTACACTATATACTTATATTTTTTTATTCATGAATATATATATATATATATATACATTACATAAACTATTGTTTTATTTCAGAGAAGAAAAAATTAAAATTGGACACAGTTGAGGAAGTCCAGCCACATGGAAATTTTATCCTAATGTACATGAATTAATTGGGAATTTCCACATGAATAATTCATGCAATCAAACTGAGAGCATAATTCTTTCTGAAAATGATTATCAGCAAACACAAGGTATTTTGATTATGTTCAAATAATTTATTTGAAACAATACTTAGTTACTAATACCAAAATGGAAAATTTTCCAACCTAAAATCTCAATTAATTCAAGCTTTTTTAACTGCTATTCAATAATGATACTAACTTTAAATATAAGCACTCAGCAGTTATATTTAGTTTTTTCTTTCCCTTCTTCACATTTAAAGGAGCTGACTACCATCAAATCAAAGGAGTCCCAATCAAAAGTCCGATGGCAGGGATCCTAGCCGAATTAGTAGTAAGGGAGGTTGAAAAACAAATAAGCAATCTAATAAGACCAAATACAGTATTATACTGCAGATACATGGACGATATTTTTGTAATATGGAAGAAAAAAAGTAGAGCAATAGACCTAATGAATGCCTTCCATAAAGAACAGTATGGGCTCAACCTGAACGAATTTTGATTCATTATTATTAGATTTTGTTCGATTTTATTATTTTTAAATATTATAAAGATAATAATACAATATTATTAATTTTTTTAAAAATTATTTAATGTTGCATATTAAAATTTTCCAAGAATGGATTTTATTTATATGGCTGATCACGGAAGATATTTAATAAATATGTAAACGTCGAAAATAATGCTTTATTTAACTTATTATGCAAATTTTTACATTTATATTTCAATATTTATTGCCTTAAGATATCAATAAAACTATTTGCAAAATGTTTTTAAATGTTTAAGCCCATCAACAGCGTGAATCAAAGGAGATGATATTTTCAGAACATATTTTATAATAATGTCCGCTCTCGACGAAAAATCTACCTTTCATATGTGAAAAATAATAATAATTAAAAAACATTTTCTTCATTATTATCATGTAAGTCTGATGCAAACTGATGATCGAATTAAAAAGAATAATTCCGAAACGAAATCCTATTTCATTCGTTCCATTGAGTTACTCTCGATGTTCTGAAAGAGCGATTATTTTTTTATTATTAAAAAAGAAATTAAAAGAGATTTGTCTCATGTTTTATGCACTTTATTTAATTTTAATTGATTCACTACATTAATCTGTGTAATAAGCATAACAATAAATATTCATGCCGCTTTCTAATGTCATTTGTTATAAACTTACGTAAAATCTGTGTAATGCATCTGTCGACTTTTAATCTTTTCTTCTAGGAATAACCGTAATCTATTCAAAAATTAAATTTTGATTCAAAAAATTCCAAATTTTATCTAGTAAAATCATAATTTGATAGATCGACATCCAGGGCCGGCGCAACATACGATCGAGCAAAGCACCTCTCAGAGTGCTGGCGCATTTTGTATTTTGTTATTTTTATTATTCTAGTAAGATACAATTATTTTTTGCACATAATTTAAACTGTGAGCATACTGTAAAGTGCGATATTTTTATGAATTTATTTATTTTTCAAAAATGACGACTTGAGGGGGCGCAACAAAAATTTTCGTTCCGAGCGCTAAAAGCTCTAGCGCCGGTACTGCCCGACATCAATATCTGCAAGACGATTTTATTCGTAAATCGATCGACATCAAAAATCATAATTTTTATTATTTCGTAATATATTTTTTTATTAATTAATATTTCATATTAATCGATAACATAGTACAACCCCTAATTTTCTATTGGGTATTAATCAAAAATAAAAAGAGAATAATAAATACCTTTTGTGTTTGTTTAGTACACTATTTAAAATGCAATAAATCACATTTAAAATATTCAATAAAAATATTTTTTTCTGTAAAAATATTTTAATTACTGAAGGCAACTTTTAAAGTAAGTGAAAAAGAAATGGGTCAAGGAGTAAATAGGATTTTGCTAAGTTTTATTTAGCATATTTTCCATACCAGTTTTAATTATAGAAAGACTCTTTTGTAAAATTAATTAAATATTCCATATTTTATTTTACCAGCAAGTTCAATTTATTATCCAATTATTTTATGCGCATCTGGTTCCATTAATTTCTGATAAATTTTGATGGGAACCGGTTGAAAACTTCCGGCCATCATTGCTAACTGGCAGAATTTTTCAACATAAAGTTGAATTATTTCTCAGGTACCAACAATAAAATTTAAATGAAATCATAAAATTTTATGAACATGCATTTTTACTAAAATTTTCTAGTTAATTTTGAATTAAGTGTTCGACATGATTTTAATTATGAATATTTTTTCTCCTTAAAAATGCATATAATAGATTGTAATGATTTTGATTTCTAAACTTAATTTTTCTAGTACAACATCGAGATTTAGTTCCGAATAATCTCCAGTGAAATGATTTTAAAAAGAAATCCACATGGAATTATGTCGTCCTGATATCACACATTGATAAGTCATTGCATCGTGACGATAGGTATTGTTGCGCCATCATGATTTTAACGTACTAGAATCGGTAGTATGCCATAGTACATCACGATGATATCATCATTGTTACGTCGTATAATGCTGACCACTGTTCTTTACATTACTTCCTCAATCGTTTCTGATTATTAATATGGCGGGCCATTCCAGTCTTAGTCACAGGACATCTCTACCTATAGAGGGATCAACTAGATCGTAGAGTACAGGAATCAACAGGCCGAGCCTGGGCATATAAATTTTTGGCATATGAATCCTGATTCGATTTCTTGTCATCTGGGTGGAAAGCCAAAGGATTTCCAGCGGCTCACGTGGAATGGGATGACTGTCGCTCACTGTAGCTCATTGTTAGCGTTTATGTTTGCTACGTCATGATAATATAATAAAATGAATACTACCTGCATCATCGAGGAACCGAACATTATTACTATACGAATACTACCTGCATTATCGAGGAACCGAACATTATTACTATACAATGAAGTGATCCATTGTTGCATCACAACAGTATCGGTATTGTTACGTCGTGATGGTATCATCCACTGTTGCGTTATCTTGAGTTCAAATATTATAATGGCATCATGACATCAATCATTGTTTGCGACAGAATGGCAATGTTTTTTGAGGAATAGTTTCTTGTATAAATTACTATATGATTACTCTGTAGTTAGTGGTTTATTTCATTTAAAACAAATGATTTTATTATACGAGCATGTAGACTTGCAGGTAAAATTATCAAATCCATTTTTAGTTTATGTGATATTCTGTTTAGTTATTTTAGCTTTCAATGATCATGCATTTTGGGTTTAATTGTTTTCATGATATTTCATGTGATTACCATCGCTATTCAGAAAATATATAACTGCATTTGCAAATACCCCAAAACTATATATCCGAATTTCTTTAGAAATTGGATTTAGTCATTTCTCCTCTTATGCTACCAAAATTTCTTTTTGTACTATGAAATTTTTTGAGAAATTTACATTTAAAATGGCGACTTGTCTACTATTAAATTGGATCATTTCACTCATACAGAAATAATGGCTTTTCAATTTTTTTTTAATTATGTCTAAATAAATTTGTTACGCTGTAATATTTTCCGAGATATTCGAGTTTGAAAATGGAGCTGAAGAAATATTAGTTATAAGTTTTTAATACCCATCTTGTATCGAAATAAATGAGTAATGAATAGTAATGAATATGAATATAATAAATAATTTATAAATGGATATCAATACAAAATGGATACCCATTTATAAATTAATAGACAAGCTAGGATTGTTACAGTTCTGTCATCTTAGAAGGCATCTTCACTTAATTGTGAATGAGCCCAATTAGGACTATCAGCATGTGCATGCTGATAGTCCTAATTGTAAACATCAGGAAGGAGATGTAACTCCTCATTTTATGTGAATGTGTAAACCTTTCAAAACTAAGTATGATCTTCTAGAGTTATATCTTCGTGTACTAGAATATCTTTTTACAGCCCCATTAAAGATGATGCTGTCTTTAGTGATTAAGATAGAATTTCTTATTGTTAGAGATGCACAATAATGCCTAATTATGTGTAAAAAAATAATCGTATCTTATTACAATAATAACGATAAAACACAAAATGCTCTAGCGCTCTTTGGCACCTCCTTAAATATCGGCGCTCTGTTCGATTGTATGCTGAACCGGCCCTGACTGAGAGAGTAATAGATGTTGATCGTTTGATCAGTCACTAGATGGTGGCTGTTTTAAGCACTCCTTTCGTACAATCATCAATTAATAGAATTAATTTGTAGCATGTTAGGAATAATCGATTTATGGTGAAAAATATTCTATATAGTATTTTGAAATATAGCATAATTATTAAAAAAACTATAACTATAGCTCATGATAACTAATCGATTTATATTTGGAAAATATTTAAAAATAATTATAAATTTCGAATTTTATTCGGAAGAATGGCGAGTTTTTCAGGAAATCTTAACCTGGATAACAAATAGCACACGCCCAGTTATCAGAAATTTTTTAATTCAATTATTTTTACGTCATTTATTAGACGGCGCTTTTTATTGGAATGTTAAAATTATTCTAATTAATTTATTCTAATTACAGAAAACTATTTATAAAATAACAATGCCATCTAATAACAGCTTACTTATTTAGAGGACATATATATAGGATTTTTGGCATATTTAACTGCAAATATTTATTGTATACGATTGCGTTTTACAATTTTTTATGGTTTATAATTATCAAAATCTATAATTAAAGCGTTTCGCTCAAACACCAGTAATATTAAACTTTCCTAAATTTTTATGCAAATGAATTATAAAAAAAAAACAGTATTATGTTTAATAACTCAAAAAATATAGCGAATATGTCATCAACTAAAAGAATAAACTGTTTATAAATTTGAGAAAAAAAAATAACTGAAGCGCCATTAATTTAGAAATTAGAAAGAAAAAAAATTATTTAATAATGAATTATAGTTGTAAAAATGATTATAAACAGTGGCTATCAGAGAGGGGGCCAGAGGGGCGGGTGCTCGGGGCCTCACGATTTTAGGGACCTCAATTTATAACTCAATATGTTAGAAAAAAACATATTTGTATAGGGGCCACATTTATACTTTTGGAGGCCCTAGGCGCAAAATCCTTATGAGGCCCAACATAAGTTTATTTTAATTTCAATTATGAATTTAATATTAAAAAATAACCACTTTATTTTGCAACTATAACTGGGCTGTTTTTTATACTATTGTTTGTGAGGAGTAAGGTTTTACTCCTCACAAACAATAAGGCGCAAGCTGGGGCCTCACTCTCTATTGAGCCACAATACGCTTGACTTTTCAGGCGTAATGGAGCTCAACAGAGAGTGAGGCCCCAGCTTGCATCTTATGGTAAATGTGGCTCTGTTTGTATATTTTTATACTGTTCGAGTTTCAATGTTTGTCAAAATTTGAAGTTCTTTTGTCAGCGTTTTCGCTTTTCTTCTACACTTACCACTGTATATTTGTCAATTCTTTTTTTTTTTTTGAAGGCCTCAAAATTATTAGTTGCTTCAGGCCTCGCATTTTCTCTGAAAGTCCCTGATTATAAGCATCTATAATTTATTCATAATTTTGAATTGAAAGGGCAATTATTAACTTAACAAACCTCCCTCTTCAACAATAGTCTCCCTGCTTACTTAATCATCAACATTTCATGTTTTTGTTATATCACTTTATTCGAATATTCTACAAAAATATCATATAGATCTGCATATTATAATAAAGGATTTAAATTCTTTCATGTATACATCATATGACTCATGTCATATATGACTAACATCTGTCACTCAATTAGTTACTATAGTTTGCATATATGCATAATATTTTAATATAACATGAAACATCCAACAATTGAGAGAGTAATAGATGCTTTGTGTGATGATTTGTCATAATTTTATTTATGATAAATCATCATATATCAATGCTACGTTTGCATCTATCAGTTTAAAGCGGCTGGATTCTGCTTTTCACGGAATTTACCAAATGTAATACCATTCGATAGAGCTCATCAAGCTGGTTAAAAATTATAATAGAACCATGGACGAAAGCGGCACCGATTAGAAGATAATTTACCTCAGAATTGGTAAACGAACCATGTACCACTGCCATATTGAACGAGATGTGATCATCATCTTAATGACGAAAACCTGCTATGGTTTTACACATTGTTTTAAAAGCCAAAAATACGCCGGAAATTATTCTTACGATTATGTGGGTTATGATTTTATGCTGAAATCCATAAGTTACTTATGCAATTTATGGGTTTATATATTATATATTAATGTATATGCATCAAGATGTATATTTGCATCAAGATATAAATTATATCATCTTGAAAATGTTCTTGCCAAGAAGTTTGAATATAATTCTTGCGCGACATCTTCAAGATGTATTACAGTAAACTCCCGTATAACGTGCTCTTCTATAACATGAATTCATATAACGAAATCGCTCTTCTATAACACGAATTCGTGTAATTTTACATCTTGAAAGTGTCGCGCAAGACATTGCTCCATTCAAGATGGCGTCGCGCACAGGTATAGATACGTCGTTGTGATAAATACTTTTTCATATAGCTATTTATCGGTTCCGTTTTCGCGATTGATTTATATACCGATTATCTATTAGTAATACGATTAAAAATATGATGCAAAAATCTCGGATTCCGTGAAAAGCAGAATCTTGCCTTTAAAGCAATTGAATTTTTTGTACTTAAACACAAAAATTTCTTTCTAATGTAAATAAAATTATCGAAAATCACGTGGCAGACATATTTTAGATTACAACCGAAACATGTTTTTTAATGGTGAAAACAATATGTGCAAATATTTAGAATAGTGTGCCGTACGATGGTAACTATCCTGTTCTAACGCATATTGACTTTCATTAATAAATAAACGATTAATAATCGTAACCAATGTAAATTTACATTCAAATCTAACCAACATATTATTCTATTGTATTAATTACCTGCAGGCTATTCGGTCACAAAGGCAAAATTGGGACAAGTCGTAACACACAACAAACATCTGTTAGACGGTTACGATATTCTTGTAAGGGTGGTAATTATGACTACTTCTACGAAAAAACGCATTATTGTCATTTTATTCTCTTTACTTAGACAACAGTTATACAATTAATAATAAAGATTTTTTTTTTATATTATAAGACCCGTTATTAAATCTGAATTTTTATTAACTGTCATAATAGTATCGAATAAATGCAAATCATAATCCTTATACAGGTATAAGTTTACTTTACTTTGAGTTACCCGATGTTATACTTTTCTGGGATTAAATTTTTATAAATGACTATCAGAAATCATAACACTATATTGTTTTTACCATATAAAAAGTTTTCTATTTAAATATTCTTCCTGAAAATTCAAGCGTAGTTTGTAAAGTTAATTCCCTTATAATCCATTCTATGATATAGATAATTACATGGTATACTGTGTGTACTGTACTATGTTTAAAAGTATTTTCTTTAAGAGTTTATCCTTTCTTCTTTCTCTCCGAAATATCCGTTTTTGGATTTATCAAATCTGAACTTTATTCAAATGCGACTATTCACATAATAATACAGTGTACTGTCTTCCCCTCTCTTAAGGAAAATTCCTTTAAACATGGTATACTGTGTGTATTGTACTATGCTTAAACGTATTTTCTTTAAGAGTTTATCCTTTCTTCTTTCTGTCCGAAATATCCGTTTTTGGATTTATCAAATCTGAACTTTATTCAAATGCGACTATTCACTGTTAATTAATATTTACTTGAAAAATATGAATAAAAATAGGATGCGTAAGATATGGTTGAACTTATAAGTGAATAGTGATAAATCTGTCACTCAGTTAGATTATAATTTATAATTTCAGATATATTTATTAAAAAAAATGAATTTTTATTTCGATTAAAAGTAACTTCTATCGATATGTCAACCAATTTAGACGTTGGCCACTCTCTACTGTCGCTCAGAATGATGTCACACCATCTTTCTGTTGATGGTGAGTGTCAGGATTGATATTTTTGCAAAGGGTTTTTAGCTTTCGGTTAAAAATAAACAATTTCTAATGCAAATCGAACCACTCATATATATAGAATCATTAAAAAAAATTTTTTCTTCTAAAATCTAGTATAGTAAGACCCGCTTAACGCTGTTTCGATATAAAGCGATTTTTTCCCGAATTTTAATGCAAATCGAACCACTCATATATACAGAACCATTAAAAAATTTCTTTTAAAATCTAGTACAGTAAGACCCCACTTAACGCTGTTTCGATATAACGCGATTTTTTCCCGAATTCTATATTTTTTATTGATTCATTTTGGCGCGATTTTTCAAACTCTTATGGTTGGTTCTCACTAGCGCTGTAGCGGCATTTTACCTGTTTACTTTTCCGCTGCCGAAAAACCGCTCAGCAGTTCACACTAACGCGGTACATCATCTTGAAAGTGCATTATGGGAAAGCTGTATAGACTTACCATATATCAGTATATACTCTATGATTATGGTAGAAAATAAAGTGAAAGTTTGTTTTAGATTATCAATAACCGAATAAGCAATCGTATTGAAATCTGACGTAAAATTGTGGAGTGTCACTATTGGTCAAAAGCGAACGATCAGCTACAGCGGCGGTTGAAGTTGAAGCTGCTTCGACTCGAACCGCCGCCGAAAATACATTTTGGCGCGATTTTTCAAACTCTTATGGTTAGTTCTCACTAGCGCTGTAGCGGTATTTTACCTGTTTACTTTTCCGTTCCCCAAAAACCGCTCAGCAGTTCACACTAACGCGGTACATCATCTTGAAAGTGCATTATGGGAAAGCTGTATAGACTTACCATATATCAGTATATACTCTATGATTATGGTAGAAAATAAAGTGAAAGTTTGTTTTAGATTATCAATAACCGAATAAGCAATCGTATTGAAATCTGACGTAAAACTGTGGAGTGTCACTATTGGTCAAAAGCGAACGATCAGCTACAGCGGCGGTTGAAGTTGAAGCTGCTTCGACTCGAACCGCTGCCGAAAATCCGCGTGGGATGACGTCAGAAGGCGGTTTTCCGCACTGAAACCGGGATAGTGAACCAACCTTTTTACTCAAAAATCCCAAATCGCACGAATTTATTGCTTCGATATTTTGTTATTGACAATGACTTGCTGAACGAAAGAGGAAAAGGCAAACGACGTTAGATGACTTAACGAGTAAACAAAAACTGTCAAATGAAGAAAGTTCTTCCTCGTCATAAACATAAATTATTTACTCGAATATTTTTGATTTTCATCAATGATTTATGAATACAAATCAATATTAACAATAAAAAATGTCGATAATTAATATAATACAATAGTAATAATGTTACAAAATAAAATAAAAAAAAATGGTACGTATATTTTTTTATTCACTGTCCTGTTTCACCTATTCCTATTATTTATGATGTTACAAAATAAAATAAAAAAAAATGGTACGTATATTTTTTATTCACTGTCCTGTTTCACCTATTCCTATTATTTACGTGTTAAGGTAACTTCGTTTAACGCTGTTTCATTTAGCGCTTGGTTTCCTTGGAACGTATCCCCCGCGTTAAACGGGATCTTACTATAGCTTAGCATCTACAGGGCTTTTATACTAAAAAATTTTTATATCTAATATATTTAGCTACTAATAACGATTGTTTTAGCATTTCTACGCCTGGGCTACACTATTATTACGTTCATAAGTATAAAATTTAAGAAGCGGAATTAGTTTTTCACTAGAAACATTAATAAAAAAAATGTTAGTCGCAAAAAAAATTTTCGATTAATTCTTTAAACAATTACACCATCTAAAATGCTAATAATGTAACAATTCTAGAAAACAGCACTAGATTGCAGTTCAACGTTAATAAAGTATTAGTTATTTTATGTTGAACTGCAATCTAGTGCTGTTTTCTAGAATTGTTACGTAAATTTTATATGCAGTTTTGGTTTATTATTTTTTAATGCTAATAATGATTACATCAGAAAAATTTTCCGGATATTTTTATTTATTAAAATAGAATTATGTTAATGTCTAATGAAGAAACTAATTAATTTGAGAATTATTTAATTTAGCCATTTAACAGTTCATTCGGAAAACGGCCATTTTACTTGTCACTTGTTTTTTTTTTTCAATTTAGAACAATGCACGAATTAACTTGTTTTAATTAATTTGCGGTTGAGATTGGAAAACGGCCATTTTACTTGTCACTTGTTTTTTTCAATTTAGAACAATGCACGAATTAACTTGTTTTAATTAATTTGCGGTTGAGATATAATTATAACAATAGGCACATAATATTTTTTCTACTACGATAAACTTTTATACAATACTATATATAGGTCTATCTACAAATTTTAAGGAATCATTAAGAAAATTTTATAGTTACATAATAATCGAATTCTTAAGAAATTTAATAGAACTCATCGAAAATATTTTCCAAAAATTATAAACCTAAGTCTGTTATAAGCATTGATATAAGGTCTATCAGTATTTTTGAAACTTCTTCACTGAGTACTTATGAAAATTTAATATTTCTGACCTAGATGAAAATTTATAAAGTACATAAATGCTCATCTAGGTAGAAAATAAAATACATAAATTCTCATGTAGATAATAAAGTACATAAATGCTCATCTAGGAAGTAAATAAAGTACATAAATGTTCATCTAAGTAGTAAAGTAAAATTATCAAATTAAGTTAATTAGGTATTTTACAACTTAATGTAAATTACCTACGTTAGGTATAAAAAAGTTCTCTCTAGATGAAAAAATCAAAGTATTTTTTCATCTTTTAATAAAACATTTTTCAGAAACATCTTTCATTCTTTCTTTTTACTGTTCTAAAATTTAATTGCAACCTTTCTTTTAAAAACAAAAATGCAGAAATCATCCCAAATTGAAGTAATAACAGGAATTTGAATGATTATAGATGATTCCAACATTTATTCGACAAGATTAAATATAACTTGATTTGACATCTGTGATCATTAAACATGTTAAATTAATAGAAGTCGAATTGGCAGGATTCTTCGATTAGAATATAAGAAAAAACCTGCGAAAAAGTAAAATATCAGATAAAATATTTTAAAAATGCATGAATTAAATCGTTTAATTGGTTTAAATATCTTACCTGGACCACATGCTAGGAGTCAATGCAGACTATTCTGATTTTTCGAGTTTAAACTAAAAATATTTGGGTTAAATGGTAGATTACCTGCTGGTGATAGACGTTTCGCGTTGCAACTGACGCAGCGAATTGCCTATAGAGCAGACTTTTTAATTTATATATACATGCGCCCCCAGAACACGATGTAGAGATCGATTTACATGAATCTTTGGTTTAAAGATTCATGTTAGTCGATGCATATTTATCAAAAAAGCATGCTATATAGGCGACGCCGCGCTGCCGCATGCGTCGCTACACGTCTTCCACTAGCAAATAGTCTACTATTTTGCCAATATTAGTTAATATATATTTATCTGACAAAATCTGATATAATTTAAGACACTTCTACATATAGACAAGATAAAATGCATTTAAGAAACTTTTGAAATGTTTCTTGTAACTATCATACTTGAAAAAAACAGATTACACAAGGCAATCTAGAAAAAATAAAATGAATTATTGAATAATTATTAACCTGGCAATGTGCATTTTAAAGTAAATTTAGAGAAATAAAAACAATAAGTTAAAAAACGGCAAAACATTCCAATTTTATGAAAACAATTACACGATAGGATTCTACTTTGACTGTATCGCGTCTGAACCTAGTGCGACGCGTCTATGAATGATAAGTCGCGTTAACGCGCTTTAATGTCTGTTGTTGCCCTACCGAAGCACGGCGAAAGTGGTATAGATCGAAAGGGGGCCGAAACACCCAAAAAATCCCTAGTGGACCAGGGGTCAAAGATCAAAGATTTACCAATCATAGAGCCGCAAAGGGATCGTCGCAGTCTGCGATGCGACGATCCCGTTCTCGTGCTTCGATACCTATTCCGCATACACGCATTTATATCTCGTAAACCTTTAACCTTTGACATCTGGTCCACTAGAAATTTTTTGAATGTTCCCTTTCGATCTGTACCACTTTCGCCTTTGTTCGTTAAGGCAACACAGGTTTGTTTTTTTCCGTGTTTGATAAACTAGATGTTAATATGCAGGTGAACATAGACTTTAATATATGCGCGCTGCGCCGCGCCGCGAAAATGCGAGACAGTCAAAATAGAATTTCACCACAATACACTTTTATTTAAAAAAATATATATATAATTTGTCACAAGAAGCAGACTGAAAAATCTTTCTTCTACATTCCTCTAATGACCAGGTTCACTTCTTCAACCTCAATCTTTAATCTTTTCTTACCTTTCCTCTCCCTCTTCTCCTTCGCTTCCTATTTCAAAGGGCATACCTCAGAGTACGCCCTCTCTGATCTTTCGCCAAAAGAAAAGACTGAAGAATCTATCATTTTGATATTAGCGGCATGTTAACATTAAGCCAAAAATTAAACTTATCGCATTTCTATTTTCGATAAAAATAACATTAAAGTAACTAAGATATTGTTCAACAAAATCCAAAATTTGAACTGTGAATGTGCAACATAAATTTGCATTATAGCTTTGATACGAAAGAACTAGAACAAATGCAGTTTAAAAAGTTTATGTTGATGTTTAAATATTTTATGAATTTAAAAATAATGCGAGTTACATCAATCTGCAGCCTCATAGACAAAAAAACTTTTATATTAAAATAATGGAGAGATAATAAATGATCTTTTTTTTATTCGAGTAAACTTATTCATCCATGCAATAAATAAGCGTTTAAAACAACAGAGAACTGGCATTTATATATCACCTGGAGACACGAAACATTTGTCTTTATTTCATTGGAATACAACAGATTTCGCTCATGCGTTACATCAAACATTTCTGCATTGTTGTAACTTTTTTTTTTCTTTTAATTCTTTGGTAACTGTTCGCCTCTGGAAATAATTAAAATGGCTACAGCTAAGTAAACATTGCCGGCAACAGCCCACTTTGGGGATTGATATTTAAATAATACATTTATATCTTGCCTTAAATCCCGAGAAGAATGACTATTCACAGACTAAATGCGAGGGTCAAACGGCTCTTAAACCACGGCATTCGCGTCCTCTCCATCCATAAAAGCCATCATTAGTTGCAAACTCACAGCGCCATCCATCAAATCAATGCGGCATATCAGTGATTCGCTAATTATCCACTAGGGGAGCTAGCAATCACGTCTACCACTCTACCTGCAAAAAAATAATAATAATAAATACAGAGACAAAAAAAAAGAAAGAAAACGTTTGTGCACATCCGCTTCCATCGTAACGGAAAGAGGCCTAATAATAATAATAAATACAGAGACAAAAAAAAAAGAAAGAAAACGTTTGTGCACATCCGCTTCCATCGTAACGGAAAGAGGCCTATTCTACTTGTAGTAATTATAGTAGAGCGCGCCTCCAAGAATACGGCTAACGGCATATCTTCTGTTTTGAAATAAAATTATTGTTTTTAACGTTTTAAAGCCATTTTGTTACTCGGCACGAAAATAAATACGATAAAAATTTCGAATAATATTCGTTGTTACACATAATTTATTTTTTACGTCTTTAATTAGAGAAATTATTACTGCAAAATTTTTCGAAAATTTTAAAATTTAAATTCAAATTTACTAGCGCGATCTACCTGGTGGTGCCATCTGTTAGCAACGTTTTCCGTTATAATACCCACTTTTGTTTTAGTTTTTTTTTTCGATTAAAATATATAAAATATTTTACTTCTGTTATTGTAAGTTATATTTATTTTAAAATTCTAGTATAATAACGAATCATTTTCGATGAAGGAGGATATCATTTTCAAGGCTTTGCGAATCCAATAACACCTTAATTAAGAAAATTGATAGTCCATCCTGGAGATCGCAGATGCTTGTTAAAATTATAATTAATGTTCGGGTGCCGTACTACTTGTAGCCTTCATCGTATTTCTTTGTGCATCCGTGAAGGGTCGTTGTACTTAACTTTTAATAAACACATGATTGTAATGCAAACATCACTATTAAGCCACCGAAATTTATGGTCTGTTTTTTCATAAATCGTCGTTAAATGAAGTCTTAATTGAAAAATATTCCAGTTTCTTAACTCACAGACTGTTATGTTTACATTAGAAAATGCTAACTTTCATCATCAATAATTTTTGATTAAAGTATCCATAAAAATGTTACCTTGTTAACCATAATATCCGCAGAGTAGGCTGTTGTCCATAATTGTGGGCATTTAAAAATGCTTAAGTGCAGCAACGAAAATAATAAAATAAAACTGCTGTTTCTAAATTTTTGAGAAATAATTTTCTCCTCTATAGTAGTTGTTTCCTTTCATCGAGGAGAGCGTCATAAAGTTTCGAAAAAATTTTTTTAAGTTTAGGAAAAGTCTTAGATTCTTAAGCAATTTTAAATCAAAGATCCATAAAATCTCTCATAATTCTTTTAAAAGTAAAAAATAAGCGAGAAAATTCAAACAATAACTTTAAGAAACTCATTGATTTAGTATAATGACCTCATCGATGACAAGTCTGGGCTTGTCATAGATGCGGTGATGATAAATTTTATTACTTAAACCTCTAAAATTTGCCTTATTTGTTGGCATATTTTTTAAAAATCTTTCTTTTGTATGGCTAAATTTTGATTGCCCCTTTCCACTCAAATAGAGTACTAAGGGAGCCGTTCTGGGCCAAAATTAAATGCAAAGTGTAGAAAAAGCAAAGAACCCTTCCAACTTAATCTACCTGATGATATGTGTGAGAGTAACCCTGTATAGAGGAGTATTTTTTAATATCAAGAACCATTGTAAACACAGAAATGCTAAAAATGGTCCTTGGTAGAAAACAAAACCACTGATTTAGTGATTATTATATGGATTAACAATGATTTTCGGCTAATGTTTTACTAGAATAATTCGAGTCAATATTAAATATTTATATATATTATCAAATTTTTAAACTGGTATAAAATAATTTCATATTTATGCACGTAAGCTCGACTATTGATTTTCTATCAATAAAACGAAACTGTCAAAAATAAATCATTTATTTGGGATGCGCGTTAGAAAAATGATGCGAATTGAAGAATAAATAATGTTTTATATTTAAAATAAATTCAATCTCAACACTTAAGACAACCGTGCGTCAGCCATTTTGTTGTAAAAAATAGCACCAATTAAATCCCTTAATGAAGACAAATGGTGAGGGAACGAGTGGTGTAGAGAAGGAGAACCGAGGCAGATCTTCGTGACTATTAGGCCTACCTGGCGATTTCCCGTCATTGACAGAACGTGTGTCACTTCATCTCCTAAACAGTCACGGAGACATCTTAAAATCTCGAAATTCCCGGGGCTACAAATGATGCCAATTAGAGCCAAAAACCGACATGAATATACATGACGGAATCTTTCCCGAATTTGGCCCCGTCCTTTCTCCCTTACACATTTTTATCCTATTGTATTGTAGAAAATTGTACGTTTTGTCTATAAGAAGTCCCATTAGGTTTTAAGGGCTCCTATTACAACGTGATGTGGTGCGGGTAATTAAAGAGAACACCAGGTGACTAGCGTTCTGAAAGATCTCTCTCGCTAGCAATTGTTTCTACTTGGTATCTCGTTACCGCCTAACTGACACGCTCGAAGGAATTCGGGACCCGGATATTGTTCGCGCACTTTCTTGTTAGAAGGTGTAACTGCACTCCGTTTTCCTGCGCCTTATATGTCATTTTTTTTCGCTTTGCCATCCTAGCGGAAACAATTTGATAATATCAAAAACGTGTCGTTCAACAACATGCCAGGGTTATTATTTACCTTAAAACGGACCCTGTACGACTAGGTGTGCCGAGTCCGTTATAATTATCTTCATTTCGCTTTTCTTGAATTAAAAATCGCCATGCCATACTCATCGGCATGGCCATGCATTATTTTTTTATTTTTTTTGTTTCCGCCAGCCAGATTTTTAACAATATGCCGGTTTAGTTTTATAACTTTTAAAATGGGGTTTTTACGATTTATAAGAATACGAATAAAATGCGTAATAGAGATACGAAACTGCCGAATTAAAAAAAAAATTAATTAACCAATTATGTGCTGGTATTAAACTCGTTCATATTTCCACTTACAGATTTGTTGATAGTCGGGAACTATTACAAGGCGATTATTCAATTGCTGATCCGACTTTTACGACCGACAGACGACTTCTAAGAAAAGCCGTCCTCTCACCTATCATTACCATTTCACAACCTGGGAATTGAAGGTACAATTAGAAGGCTCAGCAGTGACACAATGGCGCCATCTGGATCGTAACAATTCCTATTGACTCTTCTTATGTCCGCCTCTTCTACTTGTTCAAATAAGTGTTCTGCCTCGACTCTGACCTATTTTCTCTCTTCTTTTTTTCTTCTTCCGAGTTGCAAACCACGAGTATTTCGAGTCCATTTATTTAAAATTTTTAAATTTTTAATTAACAAAATTTCCATCCCATCGAATGGACCCATAAAAATGGAGGTTCGTGGGATATTTACTTAAAAGTATTTAATATAAATCGGAAATGTTTTTTACGAATTTAAAATTTTGCGTGTTTTATGTTCTTCTCCTGCACTTTATCCTAGTGGAAACATTATGTTAATATGCGAAATGTTGTCCTGTAACAGACGAAGTGATTCCATTCATTTAAAGGTAGATTATCATTACGTAAAGTAGATGTAGTTCTAAATAACCTTTCGGGCATATTTCTATGATAATTAGGTTTCAGAGACAGTGAAATAACTACTGGGGAGACAGAAGAGACAATTGCCTCCTGGCATCTTGAATAAGTAAGGTAAAAAGGTACTCTTCATATTCTCTTAGAAGACAGGGCCTCTATTATCCTAACCCACAACTTAGTCGGTGGTAGGAGGCCTAGAATCTCCACCATGTTTCCCTGTCTCATTCGCGACATAGCGCATCCTTTCGATAGATATTGTGCATTCCTGTGAGAAAATTATCAGGCAGTTTCTTCTCCAGCAATCTATAATTAGTCGCTCTGCCGATTAATACAACTTAAATGCCTAGCTGAACTACGCATTTCTAAGCATAGTTCAGATAGGCATTTACATCCGAGTTATTCAGTAAAAAATTGACAGAAAATTCTCTCTCACGCCAGCAAAACGATGCTTTCCTGCACATACCAAGAATTGTTTTGTCAATTGGAAACTGCCGCTTTGTCCTACCAATTGGATAGATTCTCGCTCTTACCCCCACATTTACTATTTTAATATCTTACATTTACCACACCACCCAAGTTAATTAAAATACAATTCGAGAGAAAAAAAAAATATATTTATTCTCGACACACCTTAGCGCTTATCCTAAACATCAGTCGGTAGAATCTACCCACAATAAAATTAACTTCTTAAGAATTAAGAAAAACGCCTGCAGTTGTATGAATGTGTGAATATGACACGCCTCGGCTCTCCACCCTCGATATATATATAATTTTTGACTATTTGAATAAAGAACACCCAGAAAAGGCGTTGTCTCCGTATATTCGTATTCTATATTCGTACGACTCGGATCTCTTTCAATCTTTAAATTACGCAACGTTTGACGTTTGCCTAAATTAGGAGCAAAGGGCTATCACTTTATAAGATTACCTTTACAAGGTCTCTATTGGCTACATCCGTAAGGCATCGCACGATCACTCTGCTAGCTACTGCCACAGTGGTATTTTACTCCCGTTTATGGATTTTTTTCTTGCTTTTTCCACTCCAAATTATAGGTGAAGAAGCTGCGAGACTTCTTCTTAGAAAAGAAACTGAATACAAAAACCTCTAGTTCTTTTTTCCCCATTAAGTTTCTATTTTAGATTACTATTGTATTCGGTTCCATTAAGTTGTTAGTACATAAACTTACTATTGTGAATGAACTGATGGTAGTTAAGTTAAACTAAAAGTTCGCTGATTTTGTAAAGAAAACTCGGCATAAACTATCCACCTTTAAAAATTGTTAAGTTAAACTAAGTATTCGCTGATTTTGTAAAGGAAACTCGGCATAAACTATCCACCTTTAAAAATTGTTTTCTTGATGATATTTTTGATTAAACATCTTTATACGCGATAGATAACTATTATTTTTGAAAATTATTGAAGAATATTAAAATCGAGTCCTATTCTTCGTGATGTAGAAACGTGGAACAGTAATTTCATTCTGCAATTATGGTAATTAGATTGCATTTCTGCGAATTTAACATGTTTGATTGGTATAAATTGAAACCAATTAGGAACCTCGATAATTAATTATTCAGTCACGGGATGGATGAGAATGATAAATTACAGAATTTTAGAATAAAATAGTAAATAATTTATGTAAAATATTAATGAAGAAACTTAATATTTACTTCGTAAAACGTCGAGATGTAACGTTAAATATATTTAAAGTTTAATCAAAATTATGAAAATTTTTTCGACAAGAGAACCACGCAAGATGGTTCTTCTGTCGAAAAAATTTACATTTATATTTATCTCCAAGATGCGAAATTATGCCATTAATTAAATAAATGTACCATAATCTATATAGGATGTACTGAAATTTTGAATTTATTTTATTTTTTCTCATCTAAAAATGTACGGATGAATATTGAAACGAATTAAAATTCCAGAGAAAACTGGAAAATTATAGAAAGCGAATTATTGACTTTCTACTGATTTATTTACCATTAATAGAGTTGACAATTAAACTATCTTAAACTAAACCCAATTATCTTGTATTTTTCTATATTAAAGTTCTAATAATCGCGATTATACTTAATTAAAATGCCTAACTTTCGCGTATGGACACTCGGCGTAAGCGGATCTTGTTGTTATGTCAAATGTTTGAAGGAAATGCTATTTAAATATGGAAGTTTGATTAAATGCTCTGCATTTAAATAACAAATACTACAACATTGATTAATTGTTTATAGTTTATAGCCTAGGGACAGATATTCATCTCATAAAAGCTGTTAATGGGTTATAAGTATAGATCTACAGTCTATCTGCTTCGATGTTGATAACAAAAACTTTAGATATTATTTTTTCTCGGCCTATCTTTCCGAATAATCTGTGATTATTATTTTATCAATGAAGATGAAAACAACTTGCCTATCATTAATGACGACGATAACAATTAATAATCGGCATTTATTATTTTTCTTCAAAAATCGCAAAGAAACTGGGCCTAGACTTTCAACTCGCACTCGAAAAATAATAATTTTTATGCAAACCGTACAAAATATGAATTTTTTTTTTTTTTACTCGATTAAACGAATCGTAAATATGATTTTTCGATTTAATTTGGGAAATTTAATCTAAAAATCATGTTTACGATTTGTTAGCGACTTATTTAACGACTTTCGTCAGGATTCGCTTTAATTAAAATTCCCAAGTAGTGATGAATATGGTGATAAATTTCCCGATGCTGCAACACTTCTCTGGCATTAATGAATTATTAATTTATTTAATGAAAAATATAGTTTCCGAGAACAATTTTTAAATGACAGCGTACAATCTTTTGTTTTTCGTCGATTTTATGAACCGGAAAAATTGTCTTCGATTAAATAATCGAAACCCTAAGAAATTCAGTGAATTAAAAATCGCTTAAAGTTTCGATTATATAATCGAAAATGATTTTCAATTCACTGAATTTCTTAGGGTTTCGATTATATAATTGAAAACGATATTCAATCTACTGAATCTCTTATGACATAGATTGAATATCGTTTTCAATTATATAATCGAAACCCTAAGAAATTCAGTGAATTAAAAATCGTTTTCGATTATGTAATCGAAACCTTAAGACTTAAGGTTTCGATTACATAATCGAAAACGATTTTTAATCTACTAAATCGCTTAAAGTTTCGATTATATAATCGAAAATTATTTCCAATTCACTGAATTTCTTAGGGTTTCGATTATATAATTGAAAACGATATTTAATCTACTGAATCTCTTATGACATAGATTAAATATCGTTTTCAATTATATAATCGAAACCCTAAGAAATTCAGTGAATTAAAAATCGTTTTCGATTATATAATCGAAACTTTAAGCGATTCAGTAGATTAAAAATCATTTTCGATTGTATTATCGAAACCCTAAGAAATTCAGTGAATTAAAAATCGTTTTCGATTATATAATCGAAACTTTAAGCGATTCAGTAGATTAAAAATCGTTTTCGATTGTATTATCGAAATCCTAAGAAATTCAGTGAATTAGGTTAAATTCATTTAATCTATTGAATTTAATTCACTGTAAAAATTCAGTTTATTCTACTGAATCTTCTAAAATTTCGATTATATAATCGAAATTTTAGAAGATTCAGTAGATTAAACTGTAAAAAAATTAGCATAAAATAAGTCAGTCTATGCTCAGTTAAAATTTCTTGAGTAAAATAAAGAAAAAAGGATCAGATTTTAAATTTTTATCAAATTTAAGCATCATAATAGAAAGAGCGTAATAAAAAAAAAGTTTGACTACTTCGTTATATTACTTCATCAGAACAATATGGATTCAAGAATAAGGATCAAAGTAGAAATTGGAAAATCATCAATCACACTCGAGTGCGATAATACATTCAAAATTGCATCATTATTTAACTCCATCTTCAGATATAATAATTACAAGCGCAACAAAATTAATTTTTCTATCGCACAGAAAAAAAAAAAAATCCAAACTTTCAGCAAATTCACATTTAAAGATATCCTGATAGCAAGGTAGTGAAGAAATATACCTTGTGAAGTAAAACGTAGAAAATTAATGGACAGGAATAATGGCAAAAAAAAAAATTGTTTTTTCTCTTGATCTCAAAAAAAGATATCCAGTGGCACTTAAATGAAGAATAATGGCGTATTTTGTGAGTGTTGTTGTCGAACAAACGATGATAGAATTACAGACTTAATAAGTTGATAAAATATTACAGAAAAAAGCAGAATTTAAAGCTCAACAAACTAATTAAAAAACAGATTTGGTTGTTCTATTAATTAAAATTATATGCAATTGTTAATAAATTGTTGGTCGTGCTCGCAAACTTTTATTTTTATTTATAAGTAAAAGTTTATACTTTATAATTGCGAAATTATAAAGTATTCTATTATATAATATTGATATTGAATGCCTCTTAGGCGAGGCCCCATCATTGCACGCCTAAGGGGCCTCATCATTATTATTATATAATACTTTATAATTTCGCAATTATCAAAATTTTTACTTTATAACTTTTACTTATAAATAATAACAAAAGTTTGCGAGCATGACCAACAATTTATTAACAATTGCATATAATTTTAATTAATAGAGCAACGAAGTCTATTTTTTAATTAGTTTGTCGCGCTTTAAATTCTGTTTTTTCTGCAATGTTTTATCAACTTATTAATTCTGTAATTTTATAATCGTTTATTCGACAAGATTAAATGCTGTTGTTTGTTTAAAGTAAAAAAAAAATATTTTTACTGTTTACTGATAAATAGTAAAGATAAATATTAATTAATATGAATAAATTGGTGATGTACCTCATATTTTCCCTCTACGCCCTTGTTGTATTCATCCATTAAAAAAAAATTCTGATGATTTTTGTAAAGTGATTATCAGTAAACGTCACTTGCAAATATTCAAAATTAGAGAGCATAAATAATTAATATATATAATTTTTCAAATATTTCCTTAATTAATATAAATTATTTCTCTTTAATAAAGGAAATTAATTAATATGAATAAATTGGTGATGTACCTCATATTTTCCCTCTACGCCCTTGTTGTATTCATCCATTAAAAAAAAATTCTGATGATTTTTGTAAAGTGATTATCAGTAAACGTCACTTGCGAATATTCAAAATTATAGAGAGCATAAATAATTAATGTATATAATTTTTCAAATATTTCCTTAATTAATATAAATTATTTCTCTTTAATAAAGGAATTAAACTTAACAGAAAACCAGTAAACTTAAAATAGAATCAAAATTGTGAAGGGCATATCATAACTTTCTCTGCTTTAGCATCAAAATAAGCACTATATGCCTATCATGTCTGCGATGTTTACTGTAAAAACTATGAAAATTAACGTCAAATAAAGTGTTTATAAACATAATATGATGATGTTTCATAAACAGATAAAGTAGTAAGTATAGTTAGATTTTTCCTCGAATTTATATTCTGAACCTTTAAAGTTTATAATAAGAATATAAAAATATCAGAATAATTTTTAATTGCTTGTTTGTATATAAAATCACTGAACTGCTGTTAGATCTTTAGAATTATTTTTATCATTTTTAATAGATTTTTCTTTCGTCTTTGGTCGGATTGCATCTGTTATGTTAAAAAGTGTCATAACCTATCATCCGCTATGCACAAATCCTATACAAACTGTAAAGGGTGAAAGACCTGAATATAAACTTTAACAATTCACTTAGGCAAGAGCCACTTGTATGAGGGGAAAAAAAGAGGAAAGACAAAAGAATGCATTGTACTTATATCTGCCAACATCATGTCTGGCCCAGACTTGTCATTAGAAGTCTTTATGGCAAAAGTGATGGATTAAGTCTAGATTTGGACTTAACAGAGCGCGTTCCGGTTCGTGTGGAAGCAAAGTAAACACTTTTGCACGACCACAGGCCTCATCACTCAATATAAAGACATGTCCGACTTTTCTTCAGATACAATCTCCCGTTTACAAGCCGCTCTTAAACAGAATGCGCATATTCCTTCATTTAGACACGAATAATGATGCATCTTACATGCGCATTGGTCTCTAGCTTTGTATTTATAGAAAAGAGGCTCTTCTCCGAGTGGCTGAAAGGTTAATTCAAGCCGGAAGATTACGCCTAAAAGGCCTCGTCATTGTAAAGATTAAAACCTAGATTATATATATGCCCGTGGGCTATCACCATTTTGGAAGCACTTTCCTAGTTTAGAAGGCAAAAATGAACAACCCAGTTGAGAATTTCCATAGTTTAATGCAATTAAATTCAACACCTGCCATAATTAATTTAATGGGAGAAAAATTGGAAAAGTTTCCTCGGTTTATTATATAAAGCTGCCTAAAATTTAGAGCCATATTTTGTGAATATAAACACTATTATTAATCGATTAAAGATTATAAAAAATAAATTTTGCTTCTATGCAAAAAATTATTTAATATTTACTATATCTAGTTTGTAAATTTATAAATTATCGCAATCTTTGTTTCTGTTGAACTTTAACGAACAAGAGACTGTCAGGTAATCAATAATGCAATATTTTTTATGAGAACATTAATAAAAAAAAGGAGAAAAGCAGTGAAGAATATGTTTATGATAATCAGCGATAATCTATTGAATATCGATATCCATATCGAAAGATATCGAATCCATAGAATTAGACTCTATTACATGCTGAGCATATAATCGAGACTTCTCGATTATATGCTCAGCATGTGATAGTCTAATTCTATGGATTCGATATCTTTCGATATGGATATCGATATTCAATCGATTATCGCACTACTCGATTATATGCTCGATTATACACTCGATTATATAACTCGATTATATGCTCGATTATATACTCGATTATATGCTGAGCATATAATCGAGACTTCTCGATTATATGCTCAGCAAGAGAAGAGATGTAATAGAGGTATGTAATAGAGATATCCATGATATATATGGATATCTAATCCATAGAATTAGACTCTATGTAATAGAGTCTAATTCTATGGATTCGATATCTTTCGATATGGATATCGATATTCAATCGATTATCGCTGATTATCATAAACATATTCTTCCCTGCTTTTCTCGTTTTTTTTTTATTAATGTTCTCATTAAAAAATATTGCATTATTGATTACCTGACAGTCTCTTGTTAAGCATTTAATCGAGTAGTATTTACTCGATTATAATATTGCTTAGAATGTGAATATGTTTCGCGTTTATATGTTATGCAATATTAATATTCTCATTAAAAAATATTGCATTATTGATTACCTGACAGTCTCTTGTTGAGCATTTAATCGAGTAGTATTTACTCGATTATAATAGCTTACTCGATTATAATATTGCTTAGAATGTGAATATGTTTCGCGTTTATATGTTATGCAAATAAATTTTTCTCAAATATCGATAAATTTAATCCAATTAAAACATGAACTTAACCTTAAACATAAATTTTTACCTACAGATTCAAAACTTTCAATTTTTTCATAGTTAACAATTCACAAATGAACATTAATTTTGATAATCGATAGTTAATTGTGATAATCAGCAATAATCGATTTAATATCGATATCGATATCGGATCCGTAGAATCAGACTGTATTACATGCTGACCATACAATCGAATAGTATCTACTCGATTAAAAATTATCATAATCTTTGTTTCTCTTAAGCTTTAGCGAATAGGAGACTGTCAGACAGTTAATAATGTAATATTTTTTAATGAGATTATTATTAAAAAACGAGAAAAACAATGAAGAATATGTTTATGATAATCGGCAATAATCGATTGAATATCGATATCGATAAATATCGAATCCATAGTATCAGATTGTACTGTTTCTCGATTATAGAATGTAAACACGCTTCGTGTTTATAGATTATGCAAATAAAGTTTTCTTGAACATCAATAAATATAAATCAGTTAAAGAATGAAATTAACCTTAAACATAAATTTTTATCTACAGAATCGAAATTTTCAATTTTTCATATTTAACAATTCACGAGTGAACATTAATTTTGATAATCGATAGTTAAACAATTATCTATTAATAACTGAAGTCTATACTGCGATTTTACATTTTTATCAAAAATTAATCTTGCATTATTAAATATTATTTTTCCAACGAAAATTACGAAAGTCGAAAAATAGCTCAGATGCCATTAATCTTATTCAATGGGCTAACAATTTAAATTCTAAATAAGTTGAAAAATGTATAAGTTGGCATTATATTTCCCAAACCTCTAATTATTAATGGGGAGGAAAAAAACTGTTTTAAATAACTGTCATAAACGAAAACATTTTTAATAATTTTATAAATCATCGAATGACAGTCACGACCATTTATAAATGGAAAGATGTAGACGTATAATATCTCTGATAACTACTTTAAAAGGATGATTGTGGTTCTTATATATATTTACACCGTTCATTAAGGAAATGTACCAAAGTGCAACCCTATCCTCCCAAACTAACCAAGAGATCGGAGGAAAAAAAAAAAAGTCATTAATGATGCGACGACATCCTTTTTGACTTATAGACGTATAGTTATCTACGATAATTGTACCAGGAATAAAATTTAGACACTTGTTCTTTTCTTGCTGATATAAAGAATATCCTTAAAGAGCAATAATTCATAAATCCTCCCGGGATATAACCACGCCTGATGTTGTATTTTTTTACCAATCAGAAAAAGTGGGCGTGGTAATGGCCTATCTTTCGCGATAATATCTCTTCTTATCCTGAATTTTTTTTTTTTAAGATTTAAGCGTCGTATATATATTTTATCCTGCCTTTTTTATTATATTAATAACAACAAATTTTTATATAAATATTAAAAAAAACATCCACTTATTAAAATATGAATAATACAAGAGAAAATTTATTCGGATCTTCACCAAAACTCTGCTTGTTACAATATTTTTTTTTAATGTAAACAATTATACAAGAGGAGTATGTTCACCAAAATCTCTGCTTATACAGTATAATTGTTTACAATATTTTTTATTGTAAACTATTATACAAGAGGAGTATCTTCACCAAAAACTCCGCTTATACAGTATAATTGTTTACAATATTTTTTATTGTAAACAGTTATACAAGTGGAGTTTTTGGTGAAGATCCGAATAAATTTTCTCTTGTTGCATTATTCATTTTTTTAAATAAGTAAATGGTTTTTCAGTTGAAAAAATTCAGATAAAATTTTCTTTTAAATTTTATTTATTTATTCTTAATCTTAGAGACCATAATAATATAAAATAATTGATAGCGCAACTCCTATCGAAAGTTTCCAAACTCTAAAGTTAGTAGCGATATAAAACAATTGTTTTCTATAGTAAAGTATAGAATATGAGAGCAAATTAATAATAATAATAAAATAATAATTTAATCAAAATTATTATGGGATTGATATATAAAATACAATCATTCTAATAAAATAAATAAAACTATAAAAGACCCTTCTCGTAAAACTGTCATTTGTTCCGCATGGATGGAAAGCAATCTTTAGAAAGAAATGGGGGTTTTAGACAGAATTTAGAACAGATTTTTTTTAACTTCTGTCGCCTGAATCTCCTGAGATCAAACATATGAAGGTTGGATGTTTCGTTGAACATAAAATGATGAAGGGAAAAAAAACTGGCGAAAGTATTCCGAATTTTAGTCTGCAGTGCAAACACGTAATAGGTTAATCCCCTCAATTTAAAATCTAAGTGGCGAAGTATTAAAACTTTATAACTGTTTTAAGAAATTGTGATTGTTTGTAATGCCCACGACACAGAAAAAAACAAGAATGTTACAGTACAAACAATTGGTCGGCAGAATTGTCAAAACTCTGTGCTGGTCACGTGACCGTACGGTACCTGGTGGAAGGAGAATTACGACTCATTAGGGGCCGGATGGTAGTTTGGAGAGATGGTAATAACATAGGGGTTTTGTTGTCGTGAAACCTCAATAGGTGTTGTACCTATCTAATATATAGTTAGCTTCACATTAGGACCGGGAAGATCTTTGCTCGAGATTAAACGGATCCTGGAAAGACAGATTGAAAACTAGAAACTACCAAACAAATAGAAGCCAAACTGTAAGCGAAACACTTGTTTCAAATAACCTTATAAAGCTTTTTCATCTAAAAATTACGCGTAAGTTAAACATGTTTTAACTTACGGATACGTAAATTAATAAATATAATTAAAGCATCTGTGTTGATAGGCAAAAGAAACAAAAACTCTTTTGTTTCGTTCTTTATTAGTCTTTCACTTATCTGAAATATGCCGCTTCTTCTACATAAAAACTAGTAGAAGCCTGCTAGAAGTTTGTGTTTCCATTGAGAAATTATACGAATCAAATTCTTAAACAGTTAAACATATTTAAAAAATATATATGTGTGTGTAGGTCATGAATAAATAGAAGGATAATTTAATTAGAAATCTCGAACAAGAATTTATAACAAAGACTTAATTACTGGAGGGAAATGACCATCAGAGCGCATCTCACACAATTACTAGAAAGCCTTATTAATGACGAAAGGGAATTGCAGTTCTGGCAGGAGAAAGCCTCGTAAAGGAAAATTAGAAACACATTAAGAGCTATATAGCCAAGTGGGTGAGCTATTAAAGGCCGCAAGTGATAATAGAGGAAGATTGCAGTTGTCTTATCGCCAACCTACTAACAAACAAATAAAGGGATGGCATTTCTCAACCATTTTTAAAATTGCTGCATAAAAAAAAAGAGATGAGGATTATCTCTTACTTTTGACGAAAACAGATTCGACTTGCGACTCGTTAAAATGCTTCAAATTATGATAATCATAAACCATATGCCACGTAAAGGGTATAGAAATTAAAAGAGTCCGGGCGTCCATGCGAAAACCATTCGAAGTCTTTTAAGAGGGGGGAATGCAATAATTTATGAGAGACACTTTATCGTGGGAAAGTGTCTTCTTTTATGCAGCCTTTTAACAATTATGTGTTAGTCAAAGACACTAGAGACTGTCTCTCAATCATTGTCTAATCGATGAAGCATGGCGAGAGGGTTCTAATGCAATTTGGCAGCACGCGACCCACTGGGGCACAAAGACAGCACGTGCGCTTGTCTCTGACAACTGTGACAATTTGGATGATGATATAAATGTCAGGAAATCCAATACTCGCTTTGCGTGGCCGTAAAGCCCTTTTTTGTTAACGCCAATTTGCTTATGTGTCGACCTCCGTGGGCGATAATCACGAAGACATCTGCTCCACTCATTCTGCAAATTACTAGTACGGCGTATATTGCACTTGTTTACTTTCAATTATGTCCGGAAAAAAAATCCTCCAAAAATTTACTTTACGAGAAAACGCCAAAGATGGCAAAAAAATGACGATGACGACCATGCGGAAAGAAAAATCGCTTCTTAATTGAAAGTTCACAAGTGAGCAAAACTTGGCTTTTTGTCTGAATGACGATGACGACCTTGCAGACAGAAAAATCGCTTCTTAATTGAAAGTTCACAAGTGAGCAAAACTTGGCTTTTTGTCTGAAAGGATTTTTGATGACTTCATTTATAATGCCAGGCTATTATTATATCCTTAATTTATCGAAGCAATTCGAAGCATTTCAATTGTTACAAATTTAAAAATGTCGAATGTCATTAAAGAAGTGGAGTTAACTCGAGTCGAACTATATAAAATAACAAGGAGCAGATAGTAACCAATTAAACAAACATGGTAATTTTGTAAAGGAAAAAAAAAAGAAAATTATTATAGGTTCTATTAAGATTCACAAAAGGCCAATTCTTGACTGCCTATTTCTGTAGGCATCAAACCGGCATAAACGACTCCGTTCTGGCCTGTAAGTACCGAGTCTTGTATTAATGATAACAACTCAAAATCTATCATTTACCTTGCAGATGGTTGTTGGACTTAAGCGCCTGAGAAATTACATGTTGGAATCACAAAAGGTCCCTCCAGGTTTCTCCACGACCGCATGCGCTATAATAGAGCGATAGAAAAAAGTGCTCGATGCAAAATATCATACATAACCAAACCTTTCATTTACAATCTGACAGATGAGATGATCCCTTATTTATTCCTGGTAGGAGGCGTTGCTTCAACCGGGCGTTGTTACTCGACTGAGGCAACGGGAGGAGAAATATTTTTTGGCACTCTAACGGGTCTAATTTGCTTCTCTTCTTTTTTTAATATTTTCGTGTATAGAGTTAGACACGTAAATATGTATCTACTTAGTTGGAAATGTTATCCGGACACGCCTCTCAATTTGGCCATTCAAAAGGACTTTTAAATGGACCTCCGGTATTTAAATGATCGACAATTAGTACTCGGACGGGTAATTTTTGTAATGAGCCGAGATTTGCATTTACATCTATAAATGGGTTCAACAAACCTCAGAAATGAATGAATTAAAGAAATTTTTAAAAAAGAATCAATCGTTAGAAACGCAAATTTATAATTAGCTTATTTAAATCATGGAAAAAAAGTTGGAAATATACAGTATAATAAAATATAACAAGCTTTATAATCTAGGTTATAAAGTATGTATTATACACAGTCGATATATACTTAGTGAACCTAGATGACAATAGTGTATATGCTATTGCATATATGGTGTATATGCTATTGCATATACACATTGCAACTAAGTGGTGTATATGCTATTGCATATACACTATTGCAACTAAGTGGTGTATATGCTATTGCATATATAATTGCAACTAAGTGGTGTATATGCTATTGCAATAGTTGTATATTGCAATAGCATATACACTATTGACATCTAGGTTCACTATACGTGTTTATACGCATTGTAAATCGATAATAAAATCATTAAATCGATTAATTTTGTGGAAATACATATATTGCTAACGTGTTACACGCATTGTAAATCGATAATAAAATCATTAAATCGATTAATTTTGTGGAAATACATATATTTTTTTCAATCCGCAAAAATAGGCTGGAATTAATAAATCTATATAATGTTATTTAATCTTATTCGCTCCCTTTTATGATGCACTGAGCCTTGAAACGTATTCATGTAATTTATTTCGAGATTTATGCAAAGATAACCTGTAGTTAATATCTAGTTTGCTTCAGAATCTTAAAATTAGTTTAAAAAAATCGAATTAACAAATCAAAAATATCTACGTAAAAAATTAATTTATAAAATTTGAAACAGGATAAACTTAGAATTTTTTTAAATAAATTATACAATATTTTACAATCGGATAGAAGAATTATGCAATTTGTATAATTTTCAATCATTCTTTTTTTTTTTAAATATTCAGTTCTAACGCAATAAAAAATATAGAAGATATACCAATTTTATAAATAAATTATACAATATTTTACAATCCGATAGAAGAATTATCAATTTGTATAATTTTCAATCATTCTTTTTTTTTTAAATATTCAGTTCTAACGCAATAAAAAATATAGAAGATATACCAATTTTATAATTATCCCAGGACCAACTTTATTTTTTATTTAAAAATATCAATAATAAAAAATTAAAATTATTTTATTCGATATATATTTTTTTTCCATTTTTTATATCGTAATCAAGCGCTATTGATATAAAAATGGAAGAAAAAAAAACATGTTAAATAAAATGATATAATCATTTTTACTAACGTTTTCATTAGTGCTAATTATAAAATCGATTTTCTTTCGGTTGAAATTTAAAATTAAATATTTTTAAATTTGAGTTAAAAAAAGTTCTCATAATATTACTAATACTATATTCTTAACGTATAGTACCATGTAATGTATAGTACTCTTAATGTATAATACCATGTAGAGTACTCTTAATGTATAGTACTATGTATAGTACTCTTAATATTTAGTACCATGCAGAGTACTCTTAATGTATAGTATCATGTATAGTACTCTTAATGCATGTATGTATACTCTTAATGAATAGTGTAGTAGTAAGTATTCTCAAATCACGCACAGAAAAATTTGAGAAGTAGAATGTATAGTATTCTTAATGTATAATAGTAGTCTTAATGTATAGCATTACTAGTACTATACTCTTAATGAAATGTATATATTGCGTACCACCTGTTAATGTATAGTACTACTAACACTATACTCTTAATGTATAGTAATGTATAGGTGGCCAAATTGCGGCTCTTTGGTACCTTCAATATGGCTCCATACTATGAAAGTCAATAGGTAATAGGGAGCAAATACCTATATAATTTTAAAAATTAATATATTTATAATTTGTTCGTTTATTGTAAATAGTAGTTTGCATCTATACGAAATAAATAAATAATTTTTGAAACCACTGTTATGATTACTAGAAAAAACTGATGAGTCTTTCATTGACTTAGAAACAGATTATGTCTCAAGTATTTAAGATTGTCCTATGTGGCTCGTAGTGACATGAAGTTTTGCCACCCCTGGTATAGTACATTCATCACAGAGTACAATAATACTGTATAAATGTAACTATAAGTATGTGAGACGAGATTTTATGATGCTATACAATAAGAGGATATAAATGATAGTCATTTCTATAGATTTTAACTGTAGCCACAAAATTTTTCGCTTTATACAAGTGGTAAGTGTATGATGTAGGCCTTTATGTTTCGTTACACTAAACTGAAACTAAGTGGCGTTTAAGAATAATCTCGATTACTGTATTCAGTTTAAGATTCAAATAAAAATAAAACAATTAAAAACTTCAGCATTATTGCATAAACAGAAAAAATATTTTATAAAATTGTCGCATGGAAACTTAAGGAACTGAATATCAGTATAAGTTCGACAATACAAAATAAATTACCATAACAACTCGAAAGATATGAGAAAATCTTTAGTACGTTTACAAATTTAATTTATTCTGTTGCTTCATTTATATAATTGTCATGTTTACCAGCAGAATTGCAAGAATAAGAATTAAAATTTTAAACATTAACATTTATTTAAAATTATTTAACAAAAGAAATGGAAATTTTATGCATTCGTCCTGAGGAATGTCGTAATTATTTTTACAGTGCGTGATTTGAGAAGTAGAATGTTGCATTGCATTTAATAAACCTTGAAAAATTAAATATAAAGGAGATAAAAAAAATAAAAATTGTTAACAGAAAAACAAAATTAAGTTATGACTGATCAAATTTTCGTGTTGTGTAATAAAAGCATATAAGTTATACCAATGTTTCTATTTTCGTTCTTAGATCGTTCTCGTATAATAAAATATAAATAAAGTTCTAACGCCAATCGATATTTACCTATTTTATTTATATGCTTTCATTCTTAGATCGTTCTTGTATAATAAAATATAAATAAAGTTCTAACGCCAATCGATATTTACCTATTTTATTTATAAAAAATAATATACTAAAAATCTATATAAAAAAATAATCTCGATTAGAACACACACAATACAAAATTTGGGAGTGAATGAAGAGGAAGAAGTGAAGAAAACAATCTGCATTTTGTTATAAGTGCATTCTCTGCTTTACAGGAAAACAAACAATTTTCATACTCTATAACCACGATGGCCAAATTGCGCGTCTTTGGTTCCTTCAGTGTGGCCCCATACCATAAAAGTCAATAGTTAATATGGATCAAATACCTACTTAATTTAAAAAAATTATATATTTGTAATTTGTTTATTTATTGTAAAAAGTAGTATGCATCCATACGAAATAAATGCGTGTAAAATATAAACAATTTTTTAAACCGCTGTTAATATTACTCGAAAAAACTAGTGTGGCTCTCATTGACCCAGAAAGAAACTGATTGCGGCTCTCAACTATTTGAGATTCTCCTATATGGCACGTAGTGACATGAAGTTGGCCACTCCTGCTATATAACGCATGTAGTTTAAATAAATTATCGATAGGAAAGTGAATTTTGATAAGGATTTTATATCAATATTATTAAATCAAGAGCTTGGGCCATGTCGGAAGTTTGATTTTTCTTAATAATTTGAAAAAGTTTTAATGTCGTTCTAAGATTGGTTAAGCTTTTATAATATTTTTTCAATAAAAATAAGTTTAAGACATTCAATTCCTATCATTCACAGGCCTGAAATTTTGATAACTTTTGGTAGGCCCTGAGTCATATATGAATTGGGTCTTCTACATTTTACTATATAGTTCATTTTTCTCATCTGTTTCTATCCGTTGTTTAAATTTTATGCTTATTTGCATACTTTTATGAATGTAGGTTACTTCCTTTGTAAGTTACTTATTTTTAATAACGATTTTCGCGTAACAGCTTATAAATAAGTCTAATTTACAAGCTTAATTAAACTCGGGACAGGTGCGTATAGAATTAAGACGCTTTATCCCGGAAGGTAGACCCGTTAACATCCTTTGTTTATTAGTCAAAGTGCAGAAATTACTGCTTATGCAATAGGCCACCCGTCTGCCATAATTTACTAGAAACGCAAACTGTGGCAGACGGGTGCCACAGTTTACAAGTTTCGTGGAAAAACAAAACGATAGGCATTTAATTAAGAATTTTATTTATTTTTCGATCGAACGTCAAACAAAAGAAAACAGGAAACATTCTGCGATAGTTCTTTTTCTTTCTTTCTTAATGACAGACTTTTAACGTTTTTAGCCAAAGTCGGGCATTTCCCTCTTCTGTGCCAAACTGTGGGTTATTCCCGTCACGTGATTCGGCGTATGAGGCAATTAGGCAGATTTGTCGTAACACCTGTTTAAACGACATGATCAATTAGGCATTATTGCTCGGTCCGTGATAGTTACATTTTAATAAATTATACGAGCCAAGTGATTTAGAGAAGAGCAGTCGTGACTCGACTGGTTACATGCGCTTTGTTAGACCTTCGCTCGATTATTTAATGTTTAAATCTTCCGAGATGAAAATTTAAATTAGTCAAGTATCGAATCTTTGCCACATATTTCTGTAGGAAAAAAATAATAATAATTTTGACTGAATTTAATGAAGAGTTAAAGTATAATTTTTATAAATTACCATAGTATCATTTATTCTTTTTTTTTAGGTTACACGGGTTAATGAGGGAATGGTTACAAGTTTAGATCTTGATATGCACTCCTTCGTCACTTCTTCACCAATGAATCAATCGCATTCTTTGTAAAATTGTATATTAAATGATTGATTAAAAAAATCGATCTGTGTTATACATACGTTATGCTCTGATGAATTATGCAATAATTAGCGCTTAAAAATGGCTGCAAAGTTTCGAATTAGTTGTTAAATTACCTGCAAAAATCGAAAATGTGTTTTACTTACTCGGTTTTAAGATAACGCTTTTCATCGATTAAATCCGAAGTGAAATACACGGTTTATGTTAACTGGTATGCATAGGCTGATACATAGCAGATTCGTGATTTATGTGGCCGCATATCGGCGATAGGTTTTCGTTCTGGAGATAAAAATAGAGCAAAAGTGTTTATTTACCTTTTCCTGCAAATTAAAACTAGAAGATTTAATAATAAAGATGATCAAATCGAGCCTCAGACGGGTAGAAGCGAACGGCCTGTCGGGAATTGCGGGAGTGTCAATCACGTCGACGTCACGGAGGTAGCGGGACGAGTGGGCGTGTCCGGCTCGCCATTGCACGCCGTTCGATGGCGTCGACCAATAGACGAATTGGTGCTAGGCGACCATCGGTTGCCCGATTCTGTTAGGCTTAGTCGGCCGTAACGTTCGGACTGGGAGGCGCTGCCAGCTCTTCTTCCTTTAGCCGAATGTGGATTCACTGACATGGGCGAACGTGTAGATTCGGCCGACAGCGCCGCTTCGTCGCCGAGGTCAGAAGTCACGCCGTCGCCCCCTCATACCACCACCAACACCACGTCCCGACAGGGCCAACCCACACCCCGACCCAAGTTGTCCTTCAGCATCAGTCGGCTTTTAAATAACGAAAGTGAAAGTGGAGCGGTGGGTGAGACCAGAGCTGCAGTGAATCAGGCTGTGCCTAGACAAGAAGTTCACGGACTTTTTTCGCCTTACGATCCACTTCACCGGGCCATCAACGGGACGGTCATTCGCGTGCCCGCCCATAGGCCACCGCCCATCGCCTATGCCACCCTTTCCTGGATGACACCCGCCAGTCAGGCACTCATCAAGGACAGAATACACGGTAAGTAGCCGAAAACTTACTTATATAAGCCATTAAACGGGTATAAAATCGCTCAAATACAACAGCCAAAATTGACAATCCTTCAAAAACAATTGAATGTTTGGTTGTCACGCCTACTTTTTAAAAAAATCGCAATTTTCGATAACAAAACTGGCGAAGAAAATCGCGTAGGTATTCTAAAGTTACATTACTAATCTACTATTGTTTGTCTGATTCGGCCCGCAATTAAGGACGACAGGTTTTATGTTAACTGACGTCGAAAAAAGCGTGACACGTTACAGGAAGAGTTATCCGTTTGAGCATGCGCTAAATATGCCAAAGTGTGAAAGGTTAACTGGCGAAAAAATGTCAAGAGTAATTAGAGTCTTCGAGTGTTGCTTTGTGCGGCTGGTAATTGTTTTGTTCTCACTCTACAGCATTTCTTTCTCTTTCTCCGGACATTCCACTTTTTTTTAAACCATTAAAAATAGGTGTTTGTTCTTTGTTGCGTCGAAAGTCATTAGAAACGTTTAAACAAATTTGAAGAGAGAAAAAGTCTATTATGTCGCAATTAAAAAGAGTTAAGAAAACAATTTAATTCTTTGTGAAGTTTAAGAACATCGATTCGAGTTCTAGTAAAAGTCGAGCTCCATTAAAATCAGACATTTTTCTGAACCAACAAATCACTGTTTTGTTTTTGTTGCCTATTCATAGATTAGCATCAATGGGACGTAATCGCACAGTCTAGTCTGACCATTGTGAAGCATTCTTATCATGCTTGGAAGAATATGGCTTTTGTAATCATTAAATTTCTTGTTATTCATGCTTCTCAATAACTCGTTCGCACCAATTTCTTTAAGAATTTTTTGATATAAAAATGGTTAAAGGCAAGATTGATGACGCTCCTCCTAAATCGAATAAACAACAGGAACATCAACTATCGAGTAATGTGCTAACGTACCTAGAAGATGCTCGACTCTCCGTGAAATAGACACATAAAAACATGTTGGCATTGCGTCTATGACACTTATTCTTGTCTATCGTCTTCTAAGTTGTAATTTCCAGTCTATAAATTTCCTTAGGAGTTACGCGTTACGACTTTAGCTGATGAAGTCTCACTATCTTCAGGCCAGCAAAAGGTGTTTTTATTGATAAGATTCATGCAAATTATTATAGTATGTAGCAAAATATTGATTAGGCAGCATTAAGAACCGAGATGAATATCTCAACACTCCACTCATCTGGTGGGCATATTTATCACTTTTTAACCCTTTAAAGCTAGTCAATCATCATCGAGTACAGAAAGCGTAACGACGCGTCGCATTGCGTCGCTTCCCTATTTACTCCAGTAGTAAGAAGGCGAGCGACGCGTCGTGTTTTAATGTGACATCGGGATGATCTCATCTTTACGATTTTTTACGTAAACTAATCCGAAAATCTGGTAAAGTTTAAAGACGTATACGTAATTTTTGTGTAATGTGTCAGAGCCTCCGTAATTCCGTAACGTTACGGATCCGTAACGAAGGGCGGTTTGGTCATTGGTGCCCATTCGCGGACGTAATTAAAATTGTCAAATAGTCGATCGCGAACGACGTCAGGCTAGAGAGGCAATTAAGGCTGTAATTGGGAAAGGCGTGGGGTCGAGCAACTCCTTAACGGACAGTCGCACACAGAAATGCCTAATGGTTAAAGTCACGCCATCGGCGCCTGAGAACCATCCAAGCCTAACCGTATCCATTACCTTCGCCTTGGCTTTTCCTTGAACTTGAACGGAAAGAAGTCGGATTAGCTTTAACGAGCGATTACTAACCTTTTTCTAAACAACCATTCTCCTGGGAAAGAAGACCACCTCATCGAGGCTCCGTAGCCTTCTTTCCTTTTTCCCTCTTCGTTCGTCCATTACCCAAATAAATTGCGATAAACAGTAACATTAGTACGATTGTCTTTCGAATAGTTTCGAACAGTTCGGCAATAAATAACCCGACGTAAAATTTGAAACTAGCTTGCAGTAACCACCCACTGATCGACAGAACCATTCTCTTAAGTTCAAACCCCCTATTAACGCGTCGTGTGAAAATCTAATTTTGAAAAACGTCACAATGGTAAATTTCAGAAGAGAAGGTAAAGTTTTTAAACTGTTTGGCTATTAAAGTTTGATTCGTTTTTCCTCACACTGATACTGCAATAAATCTTTTCTCCTTACCTAAATTTAGAAGCGAAACTCGATTAACCTAATTGCGCCATTAAAAAATCGAAATTGTTAAGTTTTAAATCTTATCAATAATCGACAAATGGAGTCGAAAAGTGTATTTTGTTGATTCTCAGTAATAGACAAATGGAGTCAAAGGTGTATCTTGTTGATTTTCAATAATAGACAAATAGAGTAAAAGGTATATTTTGTTAATTTTCAATAATAAACAAATGGAGCCAAAGGTGTATTTTGTTGATTTTCAATAATAGACAAATGGAATAAAAGGTGTATTTTGTTAATTTTCAATAATAAACAAATGGAGCCAAAGGTGTATTTTGTTGATTTTCAATAATAGACAAATGGAGCCAAAGGTATATTTTGTTGCTTTTCAATAATAGACAAATGGAGCCAAAGGTGTATTTTTGTTGATTCTCAATAATCGACAAATGGAGTAAAATGTGTATTTTGTTGGTTCTCAATAGCTAACAAAATGGAGTATAAAAATGTGGTCATTCATAGAGAACTGAATTAGCTGAAGAGGACATTAAATTCTGGTTAAGTTCGGCGATGGCCTGCAGGGAAAACTTTCCAATAAATTAGTTTAAGCTCGGATACAAGTTAACTGGTTACATTCCTGTGTGAGAGGGCTTAAACGTTTTTATTCTCTCCGACAACGAGTTATTCAGGTTGTGCCGCCTCGGGTGTCCGAATCGGCATAACTCTCATGCTTCACGCCATCGTTGGCATACAATTCTTTCGGCGCCTCTTCCTATACCGACTTGTTTATGGTGGACCATCACTTCTTTATTTAAGCCAATTTGTAAGCTCGGATCTTGGCTCGCTTCCGCTTTCTAATCAGCAGCGGATGACGTCTTTGTAGCCCCATTCCTCCTCCATTTGTAAAAGTCTATGTATAGAATATTTCGTAGCCAGAATCTCTTCTTAACGGTTTTCTGCTTTCTGACGATATCGACCCCTCAGGCTCTAAAGATGACTCTCTTTTTTTCTGTCAGAACGATTATTTCCTGGAATAATAAAATCAGAACGTACGAAGCATCATAAAGAAGGAAAAATAAGGGTAACAAAAAGTATCATAACCGAAATAGGAAACGGCAGAAAGGAATTTGAGGTAAACAATCCTATTAAGAATATCCTAATTGTGGGTCTATATACTTTCGCTTTCCTTTCCAGCATAAAAATTTTATTGTCCCGACCAGTCCTATACTTAAAATCACTTCCAAGTATTTTGAGGAAACGAATTTATGACAATCAATCGGTCGTCCATCTTTTTTTTGGTCAATAATGATCGAATGATGGTAGAAAAAAGCTTTCATCACCAATTCTTCCTATTTATTAGTGTCGTCGACCTTATCACTATTTATTTGTCAATATTTATCGTCGCATTTAAAATTCCTATCCACACAAACCGAGTTCGTTATAAGAATACTTTTCCATACACGAATTATCATCTAATGTCGTCATCAGTTTCCAGTTTTAATAACCTCTTGGCGCAAACCTTCAAAAATACTTTGAAGGTTTGCGCTAACAGGTTGCTTCAAATGCTGGAGAAATGGTTAAAAAATTAATATCGGTTCTTTGAGGAGTGAAATGCAAGAAAATCATACGATACTCAAACTTTTAATTGAGATTTATTGATTAGTATCGTTAATTATGGATGTTTTCCTCTTATTACGTGTTTGCATAGGAAAGCCTCCACTGATCAGCATGATTCGTGGGGACATAGTACTTCTGAATCAAATATTTTCAGTTTTTCCCTGATTTCTAGTAATCTTGGAACCCCACAGAAACCTTACAGAATGTAGATAATTGTGGAAAATTTTTCCAGTATTTTCAATATTTATGAATGTTTTTCATAATATTTCATGAACAGTTATTTGTCTATCACTTCAGATGAGGCTCTCTATACTTTGAATATTGACATCATTCACTATTGTAGCATCTTAAAAAAACTTTACTTCACCCGTATATAGTATACAATACAGTATAACGATATTTAATATAAAAATCTGAATAGTTTTAACGAATTTTCATGCCCGAAACATAAAAATTTTGCCAGAAACCAAATTTATATGAGTCAGGAGAATACCATAGTTCAGATGTGACTTTTCTGGGTTTCATCCATTTAAATAAAAATGTAGATTGTGTATTAACAGCATATTTCACGCTAAATGGTGTAACGAACGACTGGGCATTAAATGTAGTCATAATAAATGCGACAAATTCATTGCATTGACACACATCGATGTGTCCATTCAGCAGCTAATTGCCAAAATCTCATCATCGTAGCTGTAAAGCGTGACATGTCGATTGAACACGCTGCCGATCATCCAGCTCCATTTCTTACTTTTCTTTTTTTTTGGCTACTAACCTATAGTCGCCTCTTCATTAATTCTTTCTAATTGACTAAAATATTTACAAAACTAGCCGACTATTTCCTGTTGGTTTTTCTTCTTTAAGAACGAACTGTATCGCTCCATCTTCGTTCGCAACTGCTATTGAGGAAAGAAACTGTCAGAAAAAATTTAGTCTTTTTTTTAAACATAATTTATGCTAAGTCTAGACTGATGGCAGTTATATATTCTTAAAATACGAGTGCGAGGTGTCATAAGTACTAATATGGTAATCACTAATAATACCATTACCATCGGATAAATGATAGAGATAGGAGGATCGACGATGCGGGACACGAGTCGATCAATAAACTCTGATAAGTAAGTAAATAAGGAAAGAAGGATGGTCCTGATGATCCTTAATGGCGACAACCATCTCGCAAATGGGTATTTAATGAAGTCGAAAAGAGGTAAAGGCCCACCCGACTGTTCTTTTTTTAAATGGATAAATCGCAGTCATTCTCTTCAAATGAACTTTTTAGCTTGCGAAATACCTTGCGATGGTATCAGTTCTTCGATATGGATATCTGATATCTGTGCATAACTTTACCATAAACTAAGTGGCAGATTTTTTGGGGTGCGGTCGACTATCCATTTACTGTTTACAGATTTATCCACATCTTTTAAACAGGTAGATCCAGGAATAAATACTCATGTATCAGCTTAATTTTCGATTAAATTATTAAATTATCGATAGCTTTTCGTGATTAATCACAAAAATATTCTGTTTAAATAATATAATATTAAAATCGGAAGTTTAGAAACCTCACGACTTAAAAAAAAATAATATCAGCTTAATTATCGATTAAATTATTAAATTATCGATAACTTTTCGTGATTAATCACAAAAATATTCTGTTTAAATAAGATAATATTAAAATCGGAAGTTTAGAAACCTCACGACTTAAAAAAAAATTATCAAAATTCTAACCGGCAGCTTCATCGTGTTAACAGATTATTTTAACTATTAATCTTTAAAATAATCGATTCATACTCGATTCTCCTAACTTCAGACATTCGGTCCGTTTTAAAAACTTGGAAGAATCGAATACGGAAAAAACGGAATCGATTATTTTATGTATAATCTGTTGACAATTTGGATTGATTGAAAACAGGTAAAGATTCGAATATGTCAAATGTGTCGATAATAGGCTATAATAATACGCCCATAGGCATGTGTTAACTGTTATTATCTACCGTTTGGACGGAATAGGCCGTTTAATCACGTGACTAGCCTTGAATTTTCACCTCGCCATTATCCGCTTCACTTTTTTTTTTATTGTCCCTGTTCAAAAAATTCTTTGTTCGATTCGTTCAATTAAAAGTGGACTGGAAAATTACAGAAATAAGTCAGTCAAGCGTAATTTTTAATTAATTTCGCTACTATTAATAAGAACTTTTTCTGGGAATCTCTTGGACTCAACTGTTTATTAGAGTTTCGCTTCAGAAACATTCGCGACTGCAGTACAGACAGCAATTTTAAGCCAAATTTCTATAATTCTAAATCGATGGCATCACCCAAATATTTTTCGCTAGTTTTGACTTTAATTAATAAAAATTTCGATCTGGTATCAGTTGACAGAGCTGCTTTACCAATAAAGAGTAACATTTGTGCTGCTTAAATCAATGAACTGTTCAGATTGCGAAGATACTTTCCTCGTAACTGAAGCTGTTCCGAGAAAAATCTCCTCTACACTTTTCTGCTTATGAGATAATAAGATGGGGCGTCTCGCCTCCCTTTAATATACCAGGTTATAAATATTCTATATTTTATATCAACAGAACCTAGGCCTACAGAATTTTGTTTCTAAAAAACAGAAAAATCGAGTGCACAAAATTCGCTGTTTCCATTCGATACTTTACATAATAAAGAAACTTAAGTAGAGAAAGCTAGGCCTGTCACCTGTTTATCGATACATCAGCAAACTGTATAATCAAAAAATTAAACATTTGTCAACAGATTATACTTAAAATAATCGATTCCAATTTTTTCATACTCGATTCTTCTGATTTTTTAAAACAGACTGAATGTCTGAACTTAGAAGAATCCGAGTACGAGTATCAAAAAATTAAACTTTTGATTATGATATAAACTGAATTTTTATTAAAAATATAATATTGGTGATCATAGGTGATAATTCTGGCTTTCTCCAGTTTAAAAAATGATTTTTTTTTTATTGTTTTCACCAATAAATAAGTCATATGTCGGCATATCTTTCTGTTTACGAATTAAAATATCAGATAAAGTTATTAATTCGTAAACAGGAAATTATGCTAACATATTAGTTTTTTTTTTATTAACTAATTAACGATTAATCTGATAATTTTCGCGGAAAATTATATTAAAATGTAGGTTAGACATCATTGTTTTCGGCAAATGGACGTTTAGTTCGGCTTGGTTTGATATGTGAATAAAATTTAGATTACATTATTTTCTCTTTCTCTCCCCCTGATAAAAATTATAATAATAACTTTTGTTTAACACAATGAAGCTTTTACTCATTTCATACATCGTTAACTTCTCTTCGGGCCATTTGCGACGACTGCAGATGCGCCGTTGTCACACGATTTACATTTTTTTCGATTGGCGAATCGATTCTCATAATTCGATTACTACGAATCTGTTGTATTTTGAAGTTTTGTTTACGTATCTAAGAGAGTTTTTCCGGGTATAAAATGTGATATTTTAGTAATGCAAATGTAGAAGGAGGAGTGTTGTAATGCTACTAAGTACATAATTTTTACTTTAATGACCCTTGTCGCAGGTCTGGCTCCGGTGACTCCGAGGAGAATCGGTCACCCGTATCAGAACAGGACGCCTCCGAAAAGAAAAAAGCCCAGAACGTCCTTCACCAGGATGCAGATTTGCGAGCTGGAGAAAAGATTTCATAAACAGAAGTACCTGGCTTCTGCCGAAAGGGCGGCTCTAGCCAAACAGTTAAAAATGACCGACGCTCAAGTCAAGACTTGGTTTCAGAACAGGAGGACCAAGTGGAGGTGAGCCATTTTTGCATCTAAATTTACACTGTAAAGCAAAACTTAGAAAACTAACTTCCAAATTATGCAGTTCGGTTATGAAAAAATTTATGTTTATGTTCTATGCAAAAGAGATTATAAGTTAAAGCATAGTTTTGATGGAACTAGTGCAAATTTTGACTGTATAAATAATATTTAAAGAATTATTACATTTTCTATTGTTGAAAGCGGGTTGAGAAGAGTGCACGAAAACGGCAGATTACAGCCAGTCACGCCTCTTTCTCCAATCGATTTTGCTTTTAAAGAAAGCAACCTAGCAATTTTCCTTTAAGTCTATAGACAAATAAGCGGTCCAAACTGTTATTTTTCAGTTATTTCACGATTTTTCTCTTCCTGCAATTGGCGCAGGTGTGCCAGTAAAAATTTCTACAGTCGTAAGGAACAGCTTACATATATCCCTGGGTACCAATTTGCTTTCGCGCCATCTGGCGACTTTTTTCGCAGGTAAAGTTGGGAGATCCCTTTTAACTTATTAATTGGCAAAATGAAGTGCGATTAATAAAAACGCATCTCGAACTCCACCCGGGTTTTGAGTCGTCCTCGTTACGTCATCTGGATAAATTGCGAATCGTTACTTAGGTGGAGTGCCAATGGAAATGAGCGGATTGCATGACTGACTTTTCTCAGTTGAAGATTTTTAATGACGGTGATTATCCAGGATCGGAATCTTTAATAGAATTATCTCATCCGCGATAAGCTTTAGACGCCCTGGGAGGGTGGGGCCTGCCGGCTAACGACTCCCTAATGCTTAAATCTCTGGTAACATCTCATTGGCGAATTCCGAACCAATGGATAATTAGCTAAAGTCGACGGTCCGACATCTAATTAATTATTAAAACTTTTACTTAATTCCGATCCCTTCTCGGATCGGATTTGTCAACGGAATTGGAAAGTTATCAATTATCATCTTAGGCATCAGTATTAAATATATAATATTTAGAATCTCTTTTATGTAGGCCACACGTAGAAAATTATCATGTCTGCTAACGATGAGGTTGTTGATGGGCTGGTCAAGGAAGGGCTTTTTGGCCCTTTATTGGATCTGAACCTGCCCTGGGCATCATATATGATGCATTTGGGCGGGTTGTCAGGAACTAGTTAAGCTCAGCACCTCACTCATTGGAGGTTTACTCCTGGATTAAGGCAAACAAAAGCTCTTATTTTAGGTCTTTCTTTACAGAGAACTAAAGCTGCTTGAAGCTAGGACTATCACAGAGCTCCTTACAGGGCACTTCATCTTAGAAAGCATCTTGATTATAGATGATGTCAAGATGGAGATGAAACTCCTCTCCACATTTTGTGTGAATGTGTGACCCTTTCAGGACTAAAGTATGATCTTCTTGATTGCATTTTCATGCACCATTGAAGATATTGTCTTTCGTGGTTAAGATAAAACTTGTTTTTGATGATCCTGTTGGGGGTCACAATAAACTATTTATAGTCGCAGTGTTATGGCTATGCAAACTCCCCTTTCCTACAATACAATGTCTGCTAATGAATTCTTAAAGGAACTTGGATGATTTAGACATGTGAACTTCCTTCAATAACGCGAAACTTAAATGTTAGAACTGACACAAAAGTGAAAACCCGTTAAAAATCGATACGTCTCGGAATTAGCGCGATAAAAATGATTAAAACATGCAAAAGAGAAACCCTACTAAAGAAAAAGTTATTCTGTAGTCTAATAACGAACGAGATAAACAAGAAAAAAATCAAAGATGTCGAGATACTTTCCTTTAAAAGGATTCTTATCAACATCAGAATAATTGTTTATTTTCTTGTTTTTTCGCTATCTTATCTGCCTGAACATTGTTTTAAACAATCGATAACATCTAATAATTTATGTTTTTGAGAAATTTATCGTGTGACCAAGTGGAAGATCAATCTCAGATAACTTTTAAGGAAAAATTGCACATTCGTATAATTATTTTCTGAATAGTTATGGCCATTTAAGTATGCAGAGATTAAAAAAATTATAATTAAGAAAATAATAATTATTCATCAGCAACCGAGGTCCTAATTACAGCCTGTGACTTGCAATTATACGGTAGGCTATGTTAAATATGCAAGATGTTGGTCTAGTCTATATTTTATATAAATTTAATGCAGTTGTAATGTTTCAAGTGTGATTTTTTAATATTTTGTTTGAATTATTATGTAGTTTAAGTGGTATTAATGATGAATCATTAATTTGTACAGGAGGCAGACCGCGGAAGAAAGGGAGGCGGAGAGGCAAGCTGCTAACAGGCTAATGATGTCTCTGCAAGCAGAAGTGGTTTCCAAGACTCTGTACGAAAGTGTAAGAGATCCGTTGTGCATCAACAACGCATCGTTACACGCCCTTCAGAACTTGCAGCCCTGGGCCGACGGAACAGGAGGCCCTTCCGCTACGTCGCCCTCTTCACGTCACCACCCACCAGGAGAAAGACCCACCTATCTCTCACCTCCCACTCTGGCCTCCCCCATCTGCTGAAACTAATTGTAAATAGGCTGCCAGGCCTGTATAGGCCCCGTACGCCTTCGAGTGTCTAGTTGTCTCGTGTTGTGCTGTACATAGTTATTTTATAAAAAAAACAAGACTGGAGGAAACCAACCTGTGATTGGACTAGACCGTGTCACGTGACCGTATGCAACCAGCGGAATGGTCGATGTGATTTTTCAATTTCTACAAGTGAGAAGGAAGATCAAGGTTTTACCAGTTTGTAGACGAATTAGATGATTGTGCGTGTGTGTGAATAAATGTATTGCAACAATCGATGCAGTCCTTTTTTTCCGAAAGTAACCTTTTATAGCACAAGGATAACTCCTTTTAACTCTTAAAAAAGAATTATTTAGTCTACACAATTGCGTTCTTCTAGTTTAATCCTTAATTTCGAGTTTGTTAATGAAATTCGACCCTTTGTTTAAAATGCAAATTTTTTGACTTTCCCAGCCTCTTTTAGTCTCGATCTGTCCTCTATTAAAGTAAACAACAGCTGAAATTAGTTCACTTTATTGTTTTTACTTTTATCCGCTCTAAACTAATGTTTAGAATAGCGAGGTCGAGTGTTTCTGAATTTTATAAATTTAGATTAAAAATTAATAAATTATCCGATCTTACAATTAATTCCGAAAGAATTTTCCTCTTATATGCACAAATTTTTACATAATAAGAGTTTTTAGAGCATATTTATTCATGTTTTTTTGACACGCATCTTCATCCCATTTTGACGAGGGAATTGGACAACTTCCACTATTAACTTCGATGAGGGGGTTGTCCAAATTCAACTATTTTAGTCGTATTTGGACAACCTCCTCATCGAAGTCAATAGTTAATACCTGAAGTCAATAGTAGAAGTTGTCCAACTTCGACGTACGAGGGAATTGGAAAACTTCCACTATAAACTTCGATGAGGGAATTGGACAACTTCCACTATTAACTTCGATGTGAAGGTTGTCTGAAAACTTCCACTATAAACTTCGATGAGGGAATTGGACAACTTTCATTATAAACTTCGATGAGGGAATTGGACAACTTCCACTATTAACTTCGATGTGAAGGTTGTCCAAATTCGACTATTGACTTCGACGAGGGAATTGAACAACTTCTACTCTTAACTTCGATGAGGAGGTTGTCCAAATTTGACTATTGACTTCGACTAAAGTAGCCGATGTTGGACAACTTCCTCATCGAAATTTTTACGTTTGATGATTTATTACAATTAAAATATTTTCGTTATAAAAATTTATCTAGAAAACATTATTTACTGGCGAGTTACGAAACGGGATAACTTATTTATATCCATAAGAAGAAAGCTATTAAAGACGATTTTGATGCGATGTCAAAGGTTAATTATGCTTTCGAAATGCAGGTCGTCGGTGTTGTTACACGATCTGACCGAAATTCGAAATTTCTAAACGGTCTAAACGATCTCTAGACATAATAAAAAGGACAAAAATATCTAATGTCAGAGGTCTGACCTCGAATAAACTCAGTTGATTAAATATTCCGTTTTCATTAACAACCTTTTTACCGAGAACACTATATATGTCTACTCCCAGAAAACATATTAAGAATATGAATATTTATCTTAACACCTACGGGCTAGATTTCTAAATTAATTTTTAAATATTCTATTTTTCCTGTTCTTTTTTTTCCATCAGTTCATTAATAGATACGCGAGTTTATAAATAAAATAATTTGCTCATTATAGCGTTGATAAGATCATTAGACGAAAATTTCGATTTATAAAAAATTTTCTCTTTAATTCAGATGTTAATTAATGGCAATGAATGTCATTAAAATATTTAAATGCATTTCTAATCAATATGTAAATACATTTTTAAGTTTATTCTGAATAAAACGATGGAAGAATTTTTTTAACATCTGATAATGTGCAAACATGGCATATTTTAGTTTAAAAAAATGACATTTTATGTATTTAATTCGCCAGTTTCAACCGTTTATTCCGAGTTTAATCGCTTTGAATAGTTCAAAATGTCTTTAGAAAGTGCAAATAGTTCAGTTGGTTTCTCTCACTCGCTGTTCTTTTGACATTTTCCTGTAGAGACACTACGACCTGGACGTTATTTTAACTGCGATTTTCATTCTAACGGAGTTAAGTGGCGTCTAGTTAATTCCGTTAATCTGTTAGCGAATTCACGGATTTACAACGTTTACGACGTTGGAAATGGTGGCCCGGAGGTTTCATAAGCAGAGTTTATAATTATTGCCAAGGTATCATTATCATTTTTGGAATGGCTTTTTTTCGTGTCGAGTAGAGGAGCTTATTATGTTAACATTTGGCAGAACTTACTTGAGAAGCGGAGTGGGTGGATCTTCAGATTCTCCTTCATCCCGCCTCCTCACGATGCGTCCCGAGTAAATTAGTTGGTTGGAAGGGGAACCAATGGAATAACAACCAACCATTTTGTTCCACTGTTGACCTTCTGGCCCCAGGTGTAATACACTCCGACTGAAAGGAGGCGAGAGGTGAATCATGTTTTTGGTGTAATCTGCACTTAACTGGTTCTCTTCCTCACGAAATAATGTTATAAGGTCTTTGAACTTTAAGTTTCTACTCTGATCTGTAAAAAACAATTAACGCTCTTCAATTCCACGTTCTACTTCTGAATATCTTTAAGGAGTTGCAGGAAATATAAAGAATCATACTGGCTACCATCTTTAAATTAAAAAATCTGGAAATATATTTTTTTCTACGTTTAAATTTTAAAATATTTTTATTTATGTTTACATCATCGCGAGTGGATCGTTTAGATCTAGAGAATATACTTTGGATCTAGGGAATATGATATAGATCTAGGGAATATGCTTTGGATCTAGGGAATATACTTTGGATCTAGGGAATATCCTTTCGATCTAGGGAACATATTTTGGATCTAGAGAATATACTTTGGATCTAGGGAATATGCTTTGGATCTAGGGAATATGCTTTGGATCTAGGGAATATCCTTTGGATCTAGGGAATATATTTTGGATCTAGGGAATATACTTTGGATCTAGGGAATATACTTTGGATCTATGGAATATGCTTTGAATCTAGGGAATATACTTTGGATCTAGAGAATATGCTTTGGATCTAGGGAATATGTTTTGGATCTATGGAATATATATTTCAAATATTTTTTAAGTATCATATTCAATATCTAACAATCGATAATAAACAATCTTCTAAAAGGTGATCATTTTTTAAATATTAAAAAATATATACATAATATAACTTTACGTATAAAACTGGATAAAATATTGATAAAATTCAACGACGTCAAACAAAACTTTTAAAAATATAAACTTAACGTGGAGTTAATTGAGTAATTGCAGAGCAGCATTTCGGGGTTGACAAGTTGTTGGAGCTTTTGATCAGATTATCAGTCGGTGAAGAAAAACCGTTATTCCCCAAAGAAACGAAATTCGGGAGAGCCTGACAAAATCTTTTACCAAATCTGCCTAATTGACAGAATAATGGACATGTCATGTGACAGGAGGGATGAAGAATTTTTTGGGCGGCTTCTCACTGTCGAATGGGTGTCGTAGAAGAACGGCCTATAGGCAGTGTAGAATATATTTTAAAGCTTTAACGGTAATTAGACAGATGTGTCAGACTATTACTCTTATTAAAAACTATCTAAAATAGAAGATATCCAGGCTGAGTTACGATTAAAATTACACAGATATTTTTTCTTGTTTAACGACTGCGGCAGTTTAGTTGACGAGATGGAAGATAAAATAACGTAAACGGGGTATTTCTTTGCTCGGAAAATCATCGCTTGTGTTCCGATAATTCCCGATCGTGTGTGTATGTGTGTGTGTGTGTGTGATTCACGTCCAAGTGTTTCTGTCGGTCGTTATTAATAACATAGAAGAGTAAATCGAGGAGGGCTCCAGCCAATTGTGGAGAGTCTCTGAGGGCAGAGGTGACAAATTAGCTGGAACCAGATGTTGACTGGGTTGATCCGGCCTGATTACCGGCAGCAGAGAAACTTCAGGTTTTCATTTCGACAACGACTCTCCCTCAAGATCTCAGCTTAAACGGATTAAATCTGCATATTGCCTATCAGTTACACGCTGTTTCCGCTTCTGGGCCACTTCTATCTTTCATTACCTGGAATTTTATTAAAATTTTTATCGAAATGAAATGCGTTTGTACTGTAGGTAGTTTAAAATTTTTCGTCGATTATAATAAACGTTGTACACCTATATAAATTCACTCGTAGGTGTTGTATACGTAACGAATCCCTTTCTAAATATTCTAATATCGAAATTTATCCCTTGGATCTCTCTTAAATCGTAAATTACAACTCGTTTAACTCGTCTACAGAGATTTATACGAGTTAGTTCGTAATGCTGTTTACGTTTTAATAGATTACCTGTTATGCATACTGGCCTAATCCTAGAATCGCGTGGCTAATGTTAGACATTTTAATCTACTAATTAGGCATTCCTGTAGATTATTTTTTCTCGGCAGACGTAAAAAAACGGTTAGATCATCTCCAGAATGACGCCATTCGCCGTCAGTTTGCCAACGACGTTACTATACTTCCGTAATTTCGGGGAGTGGCGGCTCTTAAGTTTAATTTATTAAAGACCCAGCCAACGCCCCGAAGTGAGAATTCAATAACCTTACCACGCCATTAATTCCTCATAAATTAGCATAATTATATAAATATCGGGGGGAGGTAAGTTATATATATACATACGTTCCGCTACTATCGCTCATAAATATTTATGGGAATATACGGAAAATAAAAAAAAAGAAAACTTTACCAGTTTAAATTTGCCATTTTATTTATTGGTTATTTTACGAAAATAAACGTCTTGCAGTTTTTTTTTTTATAGCCGAAGTATAAAAACGTCTTGGTATATGTTGTAAAATTTTATGTGCCTATTAATTTAGCGATGACACTATGTGGAAAATAACCATTAAATTCCGATAGTAAACCATTAAAGACGTTCGTGTAGCACGGGTCTGATCATAATCAGGTTTAATGTCCGCTTAATAACTCATATTTCTGTCGTAAGAACAATGGAGCGAGCATAATTTCTATGGTAAGAAAATAATTTAAGTCAGTCGATCGAAATATTATTATTTTATTGAACACTGGAGGAATTTTTTTAGTGATTTTAAGTAAGGATAACAAATAACTTACAGCAGCTAACAATCTTAAAATTCAATCGCTGTTGATAAATACCAGCAATCCAGCATCCAAAATGATGCTATTCTTTATTCTCAAACGGATGTGAATGAATAATAATCACGTACAGACCAGGCAAGTTATCCTTACCGCTTTCACCTTTTGATGAAACACTCTGAACTTGCAGCAATTTGTATTCTATTAAGTTATTTGGCATCCACATTCAACGCTAGTTATTTTTGCGCCTTAGGCCATGTTTATCGTCCATGTTAACATTTTAATCGTTTCAAAACTTATGTCCTGAATTATTTTCTAGCATTATTCTCCTTTTTATACTTTTATAAGGTGGAAAAATTAACGTTATTTCGACATGATTGTACTGCAAACCAGAAGAAGCCGAGACGTTATAAAGGTATAGGATACAGCAAAGTGGTTGCAAATTTCGCTCCGCCACTCGATAAAGTGTCCAAATTGATATTTGTCAACCGAAGTGGGTGCTAAAGAATCGTGCAGGCGACCGAATGGAAAAAAGTTGTTCAGCACTAGTTTTCTTTTTTTTTTATCATCATTTTATCCAGAACCTCGTTCAATCTGAACCTTTAGCGAAAATTTGCCGGAGGGAAAAAATGAATATCGTGAAAACGTTGATACCGTTTATCGTGGCATCTGGTGATGATCTGATCGGAGTTATATGAAGAGACGGGATGAACTGGTGGAACGCGAAGAGGGGAAAGAGCGGTGTGGCCCGTCCATCGCCACTTTCAAACTGTCAAAAATGCGCGCTCGTCAACTTAAGTCTAATTGATAACGAAGTCGAGCGATGACTAGAATATTACAAATTTTTATGTTGGTTTTTAAAATATTTTACACATTCGTATCGCGTATTGTTATTTAATTAATCAGATAACAAAGACCACCATCTCTTACACAGAGACCAGTTTATTTAGGATTAATCTCAACAGATCTATCTATCAAACTTATAAAAAAGGAGTAGGATTTTGTTTCGATTCGTATAACAGAGGACAAAAATATCGCATTAACTTTATTTTACTCGAATCTTTATCGCTTAAACTATAAGCTTAACAATGCAGATCTTACGATCATATTAATCACATGAATTAATTCTCACTTTCAAGATTACCCCTGTTTTTCCTACACTATATAATAGAATTCGTGAATTAATCTCTAACTGCGAGTGGTTATTTAAACTGCCCTTCACACGAGCGAGTTAAAGAACTCGCTTCTATCAGGGGCAATTTAAATAACCACTCGCAGTTAGAGATTTTCGTATTCGCCTCTGATCGTGCGAGTGGTTATTTAAACTCCTTCCTCTCAGGGGCAGTTTAAATAACCACTCGCAGTATCAGGGGCGAAAACGCTCATTTTAGAGATTAATTCACGAAATTTTTTGGGGCGAATACGAAAATCATAGGAGTGCTTTTGATCTAAGCATTATTCCACCACAGTGGATACGACCGTTAATATTATAAATGTAAACGTTCATTTAATAAACGTAAATGCATCACGTTTGCATTTTATTAAGCGAATGTTTCTCTGTCAATAAGTAATTTTATGGATACTGAACAAGATGGTTAAACAGTCTTTAAAATTTTGTTTTCAAAAGTTGTGCGAAATGAGGAGAACTCCTTTCGAATGGAAATACGTGATAAGCTTGGCGATCGAGTCGAGTTCGTTAAAAATAATATTTTGACCCCTAAAAAAGTAATTGGAGAAAATGGAAGATAAGTATCAGACGCCGCCAATGACAGCCTTATATAAATTTTCTTCAAATGTCTGTTGGCATTTCTTTCCATTCGGAAAAAGAGACCGGATCGATTGTTAAATGTCCCAAAATATCGTAGTTTTGACGATTGACAACCGGTGAAATATACCTGGTTGCAGCACAGGTGTTCTCCCTCGGGTGGTGTTTACCTGTCCAATTTCATCCACTTGACACCGCTCGCATGTCAGGACGTTTCACCCGCTGACGACCGATATCGAGTCGTGCCACAGATAACTCGCATGTGTCACAACTGCACACCAATGACAGAAGTTACAGACGCGTCGTTCTACGGCTCCAATTTCGACAGTTCTATTATACCAACTCTGCTCGATAAATAACATCGGTTTCTGCTTGGCCAAATTACTCTTTTCTTGCCTCGATATGTCTACATCTCTTAAATTACACCCACAGATAGATTCGCAACATCCACTTCCACTTCTTAAGCTATAACGCGACTTCGAAAACCGTAGAGTAAGTAAAATTTCGATCGGTGTACCTCTAGACTCTCTCATTGTTGCTCTGACATTTTTCGATAATAAATAAAATTTAAAACGTAAAAATGCTAGACATCATTTCACCTTAGCCAAAACAACTTACTTAAAAGTCTCTTTCAGTATTTTATTTGGACAATGAAGAGAAATGCTTGTCACAAGTAAACGACTGGAGATGCCTAATCGTCTTCTTCATCTCAATTTCTTTCTTTTATAATTGAAGACATAGAAAATTTATTGTCATTATTGTAACGATAATGACTTGTCAACTTGTCAGGTGTCGGAGGATTAAATAGAGAACATCGTCTTCCGACTTTGATTTGTTTCGGCGTTTAAAAAAAAAAGTGCCATGGATAAACCACTTAATTCGAAAATTTTCGATTTTAAATAAATTTTATAACGTTAAATAAAATATTTTGCATTCTTCTGCAGATTTATTTGATGTTCGGACATCGACTATTTCATCTTGTTTTTAAGCGAAAAGTCGAAATTTTTATATGAAAAAAAAAAAATACTTTTTCGGCAGATTATGTTGTTTAAGAATGAAAAATTTGTTATAAGCTTGCGAAAAGTCGAAATTTTTATATGAAAAAAAAATACTTTTTCGGCAGATTATGTTGTTTAAGAATGAAAAATTTGTTATAAGCTAATTTTTTTTTTTGTAAAAAAACGATTTTAATTCGGCAAAATAGTAGATAGTAATACCTGCTGGTGGAAGACGTGTCGCGTCGCATGCAGCAGCGCTGCGTCAACTGTAGAGCAGTTTTTTTTAATGAATATACATCGATTAGCACGAGTATTTAAACTAGAGATTCATGTTTGTAAAAAAACGACTTTAATTCGGCAAAATAGGTGGAAGACGTGTCGCGTCGCATGCAGCAGCGCTGCGTCAACTGCATAGCAGTTTTTTTTAATGAATATACATCGATTAGCACGAGTATTTAAACTAGAGATTCATGTTAATCGATCTGTACATCATATTCCGGAGAAGCATGTATATATTCATCAAAAAAAGTCTGCTATATAGGCGACGCCGCGCTGCCAGATGCGACGCGATACGTCTTCCATCAGCAGGTAATCTACCATTTAGCCGATATGGCAATCACATAAAAAGTTTTCAAGCATTGTATAAGTTACCTATAACATATTATACTGGATAAAAGATTTTGAATTAATTAAAAAATATATTTTCTGAATAATTCACAGAAAATACTTGGTTAAAAATACATTTAGACATAGTGTATACATGAAGCTACAAAATTCCTTGGAAACAACGAACATGAAGCATAAAAGTGCCCTCTAGCGTTATATAACGAATATTAAATAATAATAATAATAATTCCTCGCAAGTAAATTTATACAAATACTGTACACATATATGTTCGGCAGATTTTTATAGCAATATTTTTTATGAGATTTATTTTAAAATATGGGCCAATAATTCTAGATGCACAAAAAATATTATTTAAACAAATTTCTAAACTGAATAAAAGCCTAATAATAAATTTTTTATTTTAAATATACGTATTAATTACGAAACTAAACTGATACGCTTTTTCCTTAATTAAATTGGGAAGCATGCGACGATATAATATGCAATTCCAACAACATAAATATCGGGTTATTCGATGTGTTGATGGAAAATATTCTCTAATTTAAATCAATTAAATAGTAAATAAATACTGTTATTGCATAAAAAAAGAAAATGAAACTAATACTCAACTTGGCACTTTTCTGTTGTAGCAAAAGTTTTTCGGCAATAGTGGCGTCATCTGCCGATGTTTTATATAATTATAATATCGATAGTTTGAATTCATTTGTTTGAATTATATAAAAATGCAAACTTTATTTTTATATTAATTGTCGTGAGAAATTACTATAGGATTATTAAAAAAATAATCGCCATAAATAATTTAACTAAATTAAGATTATCAAAAACAGACGAGGACATAGAGGTGATTAATTATCATGGCCTGGTACAAACGCAAAATTTTTATCCTTACTGTACAAGATATAAATAAACTGAATTTTAATAAATTTATTGACCTCAAATTTTCCACACAACATTAATGGAAATTATTGAAAGAGAAATTAAAAAATATGTAGTATATATGAATAATTTATTCAGAATTATCAATAATTAACTCGATAGCACCGTTTTATTTTGTGTTTGTAACAGTAAATAGCCTGAGGCAGAGATTATATGCCTTTTCGCGCTATTTTCGTCTCCCTTCAATACATTCCATCGATATATATATCGATGATATATTCAAACCATGGTTCAAACAGGGTATAGTAGAATATCTGACTTTTTTAAGTCAGAAAAAATTCAAAATTTTAAATATCTGGTCGAGACGATTAATATATTTCAGAAATACAGTATATAAATACAGAGATTGAGTCATATATACAATTATTGACCTCAAATTTTCCACACCACATTAATGGAAATTATTGAAAGAGAAATTAAAAAATATGTATATATGAATAATTTATTCAGAATTATCAATAATTAACTCGATAGCACCGTTTTATTTTGTGTTTGTAACAGTAAATAGCCTGAGGCAGAGATTATATGCCTTTTCGCGCTATTTTCGTCTCCCTTCAATACATTCCATCGATATATATATCGATGATATATTCAAACCATGGTTCAAACGGGGTATAGTAGAATATCTGACTTTTTTAAGTCAAAGAAAAAATTCAAAATTTTAAATATCTGGTTGAGACGATTAATATATTTCAGAAATACAGTATATAAATACAGAGATTGAGTCATATATACAGTATTTAATTTACCAAACAAAATTTATTTGTGGACCGCATAAATAGGCGCTGGAGCCGCGGATTGAACATTCTTAGGGTGTACATTCAACACTATTCACTTTGAAAAGCATGCAAAATTATGTAGCTAATAAATTTTTTCTGAAGATTTCAATAAAAAATTTTTCAATCAATTGTTTTTGTATATATAGAAAACAAAAATAATAATTGAAGTTAATAACAAGTTTTTAACGAATTAATCTGAAGTTTCTTTAACATGGTGTGTGATGCAATTACTATCACTTCTCCATAGTCATTGATGCTAAAGAAAAGCTCCAAGAAAATAAAACAAAAATGTTAATTTTATTTAAATTAATTTTCTCAGAAAAGTAGAGCATATGCTATTTATTTGCCTGTTGCATTCACCGCAAATTTTGAACTAAGTAGTGGTTAATGGAATATCGACCTATATCTAGAGCTTAAAGATAATCTACCCGTTTTTAAATGTTTAGTGCTATTTAAAAATGGTGGATTATTCAAATTTCTCAAACCAATGGCGGAACTTAAAATTTTTGGTTCCCCGTAAAATATTATTCGGGTCCCTACTTTTAAGAAAAAAAACAAATTATTATTATAAAATAACAAAAAAAAAGAGAGAGAATTGCATCATTTAAAACATAATTGAAAATTATCAAAAGAAAATATCATATACAGTATAATAAAGGAATAAGCGTGTGGAGTCCATGTTTCTGCCATGTGCAAACTCCCGCGTCAGAAGTCACCGTTATTATTTTTCTCTCGCTTCGAATCTTTAATCGTGTCTATTAGAAAACTAAATCCCAATCTCATTATAAATTTTGCTTTAAATTATCATAGTTTAAAATAAGCGTGTGGAGTCCATGTTTCTGCCATGTGCAAACTCCCGTGTCAGAAGTCACCTTATTTTTCTCTCGCTTCGAATCTTTAATCGTGTCTTTTAGAAAACTATATCCCAATCTCATTATAAATTTTGCTTTAAATTATCATAGTTTACTTCCCATTAAATGTCTTTTTATAAATTTTGCTTTAAATTATCATAGTTTACTTCCTATTTATGTTTGCATACTCTTTTTGTTATTGACTCAAATTTGTCTTTTTCGATCGAAAATGTTCTTTGTTCCGTGGGTCGAGAGTTCAGTTTGTATTCGGCGCGTCGAGGTTACATAAATGTTGCATTTAAATAATATTTAATTTATTTCAGGATTTAAATAATATTTTATTCATTTCTGAAATTATTAATTTTTATTTTAAGATAAAAATTATAATTATTACCTAAATAACTGAATCGGTAAATCGATAGTTTGTTAGTTGCCAATTTTATATAAAGAAAATTTCAAAGTTTGGTCTGAAGAAAAAAAACAAGCAAAAGCATTATATACAAGGAAATACAAAATAAATAAAAAATCTCAAATTTGAGATAAGAAACAAATGTTTCATTTTTGGTGTATTTGGGCATATAGCGACCAGAGAGCTAAGTAGTATTTAAAATTCTTCCTACTAGATTTTAAATTTACAAACTCTTTAATCACATCTTTTATTTCCATATTTTTGGCTACTGCTCTGATTCAATGAATGTTTTACTCTTTTCATAATGATTTAATTTTTATTGTATTATGCTGTTAATTTAAAAAAGGATAAAGAAAATACAGATAGAGGGTTTGGGCCCCGGCGTTGCGAGTTCCGGCGCATTAATATAGTTCCGCCACTGTCTCAAACGCTTATTAAAATCTTTTCATTTAATTGTTAATTTTTTAAATTAAATTTAGCAGTAAGATCAAGATATTAATTTAACATGATACTGATGCTACATAACATTACCTTGTATCATGGTCTATAAATATATATGATCCTCCCACTCCTACCGATAACAAAGGGAAAACTGTTAAGGTCTAGATTTTAGTCGCTAGGCGGCGTTAGTGTCAGTAAGGCAGCCAGAGCAGACGAATTTCTATAGAGTTACATGTAGAATCTTATAAATCAAACGACATTTTGCAAATTATTTTTAGCAGGAATTTCGCTGTATTTTGATAAATTAGAACGATAATGTAAAATATTTTTAGCGGGAATTTCGCTATATTTTGATAAATTAGAATGAAAAACACCTTAGACTTATCCTTAACGTTTTATGGACTTAAACTTAAATGGTAAAAATAATAATTCAAAATTTTTAACCGTTAATTAGTTCACAACTATCATTTTTAAGTCAACAGTTTTGCATTTGTGACGTGTTTTTTCTTTGATTCTTCAAATGTGTTTGAAATAATGCCAATTAATACAATTCTAATTGTTCCGAAATTACTAACGATAAGATTTTGTAATCATTAATTCTACAGAAAATGGATTTAAAAAATTTTAAATAAAAATTGAAAATGTATATCTGTGTAATGCCCAGTATAATAATTCCGTTTGAAAAAATAAATAATAAATTATTTGATGGGTTAATTATTCTAAAAATTTTCAGTTTCCAGATAGCTTTATTCCAATCAAAAAAGTTCTAATGCAATACTAGATATGAAATGATAAATAAATTATTTTAAATAATGAGATATTTTCCTCTTTCAAAACTATTATACTGTACATACCATTTCTAGCAGATGCAAAAATAAATTTCAGAAAATTATTTTCACTAAAGGATATATGTATCATAGAAAAGTTTGAACTAAATTATATATTATTTTATGAATGGAATTGAAATTGTTACACTTGAATCTTGCCCTTTCAAAATCTTCACTTCTTGACCATTTATAATATTATTGAACGTCTTTTTAATAAATCTCTGATCAAAATGAACATCGCATACTGAATCCTTAAACGTAAATTCTCGATCTGCTCGTGGTATAAGTCGTTTCCATTGCCTGAGCTGCTCATAGTTTCCTTGTTTTACCTTGAACAAGTGTCGTTTTTCCTTACAGGATTTATATCCTGATTTCCAGCCAGCAACAAAACAATATGGCACTTTTCGTCAAAAAATAAAATTAGTTCTATACAACAACCTATGTTACAAGTACGAATTGCACGGACTAGCTTGTACCAACGCCCTCTAGTGATAGAATTTCAAAACAAAAAACCTTTTACGAATGGCGTTGAAGTGGGAGGACCATGTACAGTATATCTATAGATACGGTGACCATACGTCCTTTATTTAAGAGGACAGTCCTTTATTTCACTGCTCTGTCCTCTAACTTTATTTATTTTCTAAAATAGGCGTTTTGTCCTTTATTTTGTAAAGTCGACGCGAAGTTTAAAAAAAAAAATTTAATAATATATTGAACAAGTTAGTTTCGTGTACGCCAGGGGGTGGACACTCTAATGGGGATTTTTGTAATAATTTTTTAATTAGTTACACAAGATCTGCATGTGAGTTTTTAGTCTATTATTTCTTATTTTTTCTTATTCAGGTATTATATAATTTATATTTTGTAGACCATTTATCATGGCACCCAAAAGAAAATGCACTTTTAATCAAACATTACAAGAAGAATTTCCATTTATTAAAAAAGGAATAACTGATAGTGACGTCAAATGCAACAAATGTTTAGCCAGCTTTAATATTGCGAATAGTGGCAGATCAGCAATTACACAACATATTCAGACAGCAAAACATAAAGAAGCGGACATCCGGGCTTCAACAAACAAATCGTTAAACTCATTTTTCGTTAATAAAAATTCCGATGACAACCTAAAGGCTTTAGCACTAAAAGAGGCATCTTGGTGTTATCACTCAATATAACATAACTATTCATTTCGATCAAACGACTGCTCTTCTAAATTAATTAAGAAATGTTTTGAGGAAAAATATTCTTGTGCAAGAACGAAAACGGAAGCAATCATTTGTAATGTTTTCGCACCATATTCTTTTGAATCAATTAAAACTGACTTAAGCAAAACAAATTATATAACTATTTATTCGGATTGTTCGAATCATGGTAATACTAAATTGTGCACAATTCTGGTTAGATATTTTTTACCCAATTGCGGTGTCAGAGTAAAAGTTTTGAATATAAATAATCTTTCTGGAGAAACTTCAGATATATTAACAAATTGCATCAAGGAATCACTGTCAAAATTTGATATTACTAATAAATTACTCGCTTTGTGTGCTGACAATGCCAACAGCAATTTTGGTGGTTCCCAGAGAAAAGGAAAGAATGTTTTATATAAAATGCAACAATCAAGTAAACATAAATTGATAGGAGTTAATTGTGCTGCCCACATATTGAACAATTGCATAAGCACTGCTGTAGATTGTCTTCCGATAGATATTGAAGTGATATTAGTAAAAATTTATTCACATTTCTATATTTACACAATACGAGTAGAAGAGTTCAAAGAATTTTGTGACGAAGCAGAGGTTCAATACAAAAAACTTCTTGGTTACAGCAAAACACGCTGGCTAACTCTTTTACCAGCTTTAGATAGAATTTTACAACTATTTAATCCATTAAAATCATACTTTTTGAATCTGGAAAAATGTCCCACAATTCTGAAAAACTTTTTCAATGAAACATTAGCAGAGGAATGGTTATTATTTATTCATAACCAAGCCTCAATAATTCACCAAAAATAGAAAGTTGAATCACAAGAAATCTCAATGTGTGAAACATCCATACTTCTTAAAGAATTAAAGCTAAAGTTAGTTGAAAGAAAAAATCAGGGGTTTCTTCCTATTGTTATTAGAAAAGTGATTTTATCATTAGAAAAGTCAGAAAATATACAAGCCAAAAAATTCAATGATGCTGTGTACACATTTTATCAAACGTGCATAGATTATCTAAATAATTGGGACATGTGTTTTATTAAAATAGAGGTGTTTGAATAGGTCACATTACGTGAAATCCCTTTGTGGGCAAAGATAGAGGAAAGCTATATTTTTATTTCGAATCATTGGTCTATAAATATACTCGACGGTGAATTATTTGATGAAGTTTCGTGTGTAAAAAAATACGTCACAAACGAAAAGATCAACGAATGGCGACAGAATAACAAGCCCTGCCATCAAAGATGGGTTGAGATTTTTGAACATTTTACAGCAAAAGAAATTGCTTTCAATAACATTTGTAAAATCGTAGAATTTTCTTTGTCTCCCTGGATCTAATGCCCCCGTCGAACGAATATTTTCATTAGTAAATAATATGTGGACGAATGAAAAAAACCAGTTAAAAGTAAGCACATTAGAAGCATGTATTTCCGTCAAATACAACTTTCAAATGAACTGTATGGAATTTTATGACTTTTTAAAGCATGAACCGGCACTATTAAAAAAAAATTAATTCTACTGAAAAGTATCAAAATTAATGTTATTTAAATTTTTACAATATGTGTGTATGTACTGTATAATAATTAAGATTGTTTGAAATTTTAATGTATGCATTGTTGTATGCTACTATTTTGTAATAAATGTTATACACTTATGAATTTTATACGGTATTTTTTATTTTCTTCGATATGTCCTTTATTTTCTCCAAAAAAATATGGTCACCGTATCTATAGACCATGCTTGTATCTTTTCGGAGCATTTTCTGAATTCGCCCAGTGTCGCGCTTCGTAACGGTTGATAGTTTACATTTTTAGCGAATGAAAATCTCCCAACAAAATATTTTTACCGAATCGTAAAGATAGGGGCAAAACGAGAAATAAAATTAATTTGGCGTCTAATTCTCTATTGAAATTATTATTAATTATTATAAAACGATTTAAATTACAAATTTGGTCACTTTAAATATTTTTCTGATCTATCCTATTAGAAAACTGTAAAAACATTCTTTTTAAAGTTGAATTTTTTTTTATTACATGCAGTATCATTGTAAATATTTTTTGTAAGTTTTCTTAAATTAAAACAAACCAATTAACTGAAGAAACTTGCAGAATGATTATCTACCATTATTGCAAATCCAGTGATTAACAATTGTCAAAGATGAAACCTCTATATTAAGTTTAAATATTTTTAAACAACACAATTCATAATTAGATATTAAAATTATAAATTAAAAAATATTTCCTGAAAATATATTCAGGTTGATTCAAGAAATAAAAAATTATAAAGATTTTCTCATGCATCTTCCAACTCATAGTAAGAAATTTTAAGTGTGACTGAGGAATGAAGATTTTCTACACATTCTAAATCAGTAATGCTCAATTTTTTCAAAGTATGACCAAATTGCATAGTGGGCAATTCTTTGTGACCCATTATAAAATTTTAAATGAAAAGTTAAAGATTAAAAACTGATAATACTTATATTGCTTTAAGAAAATCTGTTTATTTTTGATTTATTAAGATACAACTAAGAATATACCATAAATAGTACCAATACCGCAATCTTGTGCATACACTGCATGATTTTAAATGCCAGAAAATATGCTTAATTTACATTTAAATTTAATTGCATTTTCAATAATGTTTTTATAAAAACTTAAAACCTCATCAATAGATGGTATGTGCCTCCAAAACCATTTTTGGGTTGTGAACCAAAGATTAAAGGCGGCTGTGCTAAATCTCATTTGTTGTTAAACTATTTATGGTAGTCTTATTTAAGCTATAATATAAAATTACACAAACTTCTGTGTTAAATAAATGGTAATTTAGATCTTTATAATGAATTTCATTTAATAAACTTGGAAAATACAAGGTAGATTATATCTCGGTGAACAATATTATATTTTTAATATCAATTAAAAATATATAACTTGTATTTTGTAATGATTTTCTAATCTATAAATAATAACAAAGATTAAAACATTTTTAAATAAATTTTTAAATTTTATTTATTTAAAAAAATTGCACTTAAAATACATAATATAAGGTATAAATTTCATATATATATATATATATTATATAGGTCGTTTCAAATATCTTGGCCGACTTCTGCGCGTAACGAAAGTTGCGTGGGGCTCTGAAAAACGCGTAGAAATCACAAAATATTACCAACTAGTAGAAACAAACTAAAAGTGGACTGAAAGGAACAATACAGTTAACAAAACAATTTTTTCCCAATCCTTTTATGAAGCAATGAATTCGTCTTGTTATTGCGCATGTCTTTTCCCTCGGCCAAGATATTTGAAACGACCTATACTAATCGAGGATTAAAAAACTTATGATTCAAATAGTTTTAAAACATTTACACACACATTTTTAACAGTACAAATCTATCAAGTATCGGAAGTTATTATCCTTTCCATTATTTGTAAATTATAAAACCAATAAACATTTCGTTATTTCAAAATTCTAATATACAGACATACGCACAAGATATATTATTCGATTTCTAAGTAAATGTCGAAATCAATTAACACTATTAGACTTTTTATTTAATCAGAAAATTCTTTTAACTCTTCTATAATACAAATTTATAAATTCGTGTATAATTGGTGTATATAATTAATATATTAAATAAATAAAAAATATATATTGTACAGTATATACATTAACAATTTAACAAACAGGATATCAAATATCACTCATATTTAATTTCTTAAATTTGATTTCAAATAATTTACAAGTTCAATTACAAAATTGTATAAAATTGAGAAAACGGGTCATAAATATAATTATATTTAATTAAACTATATAAAATAGAATAGACTCTAAATTCAGTTTGCAAATGAAATGAAAAATATATTGAAATTTTCACTTTTTAAAATAAACGGGTCACTATTATACTAAAAATTTAATATTTATTTCATTTGATCTCTTTCTTCAAAATTTATCATTCTATTTAATAGTTCTTTTGACAGAAAATTATTTTAATAAAATATAATCCATTAAAATAATAATTCCTGCTAAAAGAATTGTTAAATAGTATGATGTATATTTAAAATGTTTAGAAATTAATTTTTTTTTCTTCCTAATTCAGTCAGTTTTCATTCTTTTCCATTGAAATATTTAATTGTTATTATAAATTAATATAACATTTCTATCATATATATCAGAGGTGACCAAGCTTTGTGTTACTACGAGCCATATCGGAGAATAATACTCGAGAGCCGTAATCAGTTTCTTTCTGGATCAACAAGAACTGAATCAATTTTTTTGGATAATCTTAAACAATTTTTGAAACCGTTATCATCATATATTTCATATAGATGAATACTACATTTTACAATAAATGAACAAATTACAAATACATTATTTTTTAAAATTAAATAGACATTTGTGCTCCATATTAACTATTGATTTTCATTGTATGGAGCTATTCAATATATTGAAGATACCAAAGAGCTGCATCTGGCTCATGAGTTGCAATTTGGCCACCGTGGATATATATCTTATCGTACAATGGTTCATTATTATATATGAATACTGTCATAATCTTAACTTAAAACAAAACTACAGGATCTATATTAATGCATTTTTTTAAATGAAAATTACCAATATATTTTTGATAATGGATACTATATAATGAATTATAATGCATTAAATGTTCTATAATCTTATTATAATCTTAAAAATATACTTTATAAAATTATTTTATAAAATAATGTATAAATAGAATTTTAATTTTTTTTTTTCAGTGTAATAAATTTTTTGTTTTTCTAATATTTTTTTTTAATACAGTTTATACTAAATAATAAAAATTTATTTAACAATAATAAATTCCAAAAGTATTTGAATTTCAATAAACTTTCATCATAAACTTTTTTATAGAATCAATTGATTCTATGAGAGGGACTTTTAACTTATTGTTACTATCTTTATTACTAATACATGAATGAGTTGAAGATGAATAGAGAAGAAATAGATTTAATGTAAATGTTAAATTTAGATATTTAAAGAATAGTATATAAACAAAATGTAAACTGCATTAAATGAATGTTTTTAATAGACTCAATATTGCACAAATAAAAGTACACATTAATATTATAAAGTTATATATCTCAAAATTAATAAATAGTACCCTACTTATGTGGTTAATTTGTCCAAAGATTTCCATGTAAAGTAAAAACCAATAATGCTTAAATTCAATAGACTGTATATGAATATATTCATTGATAAATGGAATCGCTAAATGAAATTTATGAGCATATTTTAATTATAGATGTAAAAATTTATTTGTAATTTTTCAAAAAAACTTGTTTAATAAATTTATTTAAATTTTATAGAAATTCATTAATGAAAGGATTTATGCATCCACATCTCTCTCAAAAAAATCATGGAATTAAAAACTGCCTAACTTGGAGATCTACAATATTAAAAATATTCAAAAATACTAAAATATAATTATATATAGTAAATTATTGTACATATACGACATGCTATATCAATCCCTTGTACAGAATTTTTGAGTAATTATTAATGAAAGGTAAAGCCATTTTGGGCTCATGAATTATTATTAAGGAAAAGCTCAAGCTGCTTGAGCTTTTTCTTAGTAATAGCTCATGAGTCTGAATTTTTGAAAAATACTTCAGTATTAACAATATCTTTGTCTCAGACTATTTTCTCTATTATTGTACAGCTCCTTAATATTTGAAGCAGATTAACATAATGCAATCAAAATTGATGAATTTTAGGAATTACCTTCATTTCTTTTTAAATGAGAGGTACATTTTTTGGTACAACTTGAATACAGATAGTTTTTGACTTACAGTGGTGATGGAATTCTATTAATTCTATAACTGATTAATGTAATTCAATGGGCTTAAGTCTCTGACCCAATGATAGAATATATGGAAAACATCCTTTTTTGTGTCCTTTCTGTTTATTAAAATAATAAATAGAATCCGTATAATAGGAATAAGGATAAACTTTATAATACCAACTTCAAGGGAATTTATACCAAATAAACCTAAATTCTTGATCCTTGAAAAACCTAATTTGGCTTGAGAATTTAGGTTTATTTGGAATAAGGATATTCCTGTATATAGAAAAAACTATGGGGAAGAAATTATATATATAATTGTGAATAAATACTGAATAACCAAAATGCAATTCTAAATATCATACATATAATGAAAAGTGAAATCTTGTTTACAGATGAATTTAACAAGTTTTACCGAAGATGAAAAAATTTATCACGAATAAATTGAAATTCAGATAATTGAGGCTATATTATATACAATATATGATATTAAATTCATAAATACTTGATAATTTATTAATCCATAAATCAGAAAATAGACTTTTCTATATAAACACAATATTAATAAAAGAATAATTAGTTCTTCAGAAATAAAGAATAGGCAAAAATCAGTTATTGATGACAATTATTAATTAATAGTAACCAATGATCTTAGTAATTAATACAAAGAGCAATGTAGATATAAAAACAATTTTATAACAATAGTTTTAATTTAAATGATGAAAAAATCTTAATTCAGAAAGAATAGAATCTTTCTTATGTAAAGTATTAAATTTTATGAAAATGATATTATATGAAAGCCAATATTTTAAATGTAGTTCCTCTGTTTGTATCTCAAGTTCTCAGACTTACTCAAAAACAAAATACAGCATAAACTTAAGTTAGATATGAATGTTATTGTCTTGAAATCAATCCTTTTATAAAGTTTATACATAAAATCTAATTTTTCTTGCCACTGGAAAATACCTTTGATTCAGAATAACATTACTCTCTGATACAGTTCCAGATTTCTAAACTCTCTTTTTAAACTATCTTAAAATCTCCATTTTTTGAGCTTTAATTTTATCTTGAGGAAAAATGACAATCTTCACAACATAAAGAATACATGTAACCATATTATTTTTGCCTAAAATTTAATATAGACAGTATGGTGTATTGCATTGTCATTACAAAATATATAGCCACTACCACATTTGTAATTTTTCTAAAAACATTTCCTCTGGAACTAACTTGTAAGTTAGACTTTATTTCAAGAAACGGTATTACTATAAAAGTCTAACAGTATGGTAAAAGTCTATTGATTGGGATTGTGGCTGTTTGAACAAACTCTAGGCACAGATCATCTTTACAGTTAGAGAAAATAATCATAGTGTCCTTTTTTACCTTTGGCAGATTTTTTTTAGCATAGTAATAATGACATTTTTCATTAAGAGAATATGATGAGTGGTGTAACCAGTGCTTCTCAAAGTGTGGGTCACTGATGTTTTTTTTAGCATAGTAATAATGAAATTTTTCATTAAGAGAATATGATGAGTGGTGTAACCAGTGCTTCTCAAAGTGTGGGTCGCAACCCCATATGGGGTCATGTAACTAAATTTGGGGTCACAGAAATTTTAGCTAATATTTTAATTCATATTCCTAGTTCATATACCTCTATACCCAGGGTCGTGAAAAATATTTGCTCGGGTAAAAGGGGTCGCCAAATGAAAAAGTTTGAGAAGCGCTGGGTGTCACGATCATATCCATAAACCCAAATTTCATCCCATTATTATTTTCTGAAAATAAGTATTGTTATTTTTTTTAATTTTCAAATATCTATACTGATTCACAGACAAAATGCTAAATATAAAGAAAATTTCAGAAATATTTCCAATAATGACATTTAGTTATTATTATTATTATTATGAAAGCAATCTTTTGAAGACTTATAATTGACAAATAAGACGTATTTTTGATTAATGATTATTTAACAAATAATGACGACAATAATAATTTATACGTAAAATCTATAACGTATTTTTAAATTTGTCTAAAACATTTGATTCATATCTATTATTACACTGCTGATAAATTTTCATTTATATATTAACAATCAAAATTAATAAATTGCATATATAACATTAATATTTAACAATATTAAAAATTTGTGCATGTATAATTTCAAAAGAATTATTGTATTGATTTATATATATATTCACCAATAGCTATTATAAAATTAATAACTAATTCATAGTTATCTTTGAATATTTTAAGGTTTGCATTTACGTGGTTATTTCAGAACAGTGACAATTTGTTTCCTGGAATAATATAAATTACCATTAATAATTTCAAAGAATATTTCACATTATAGAACTTCCCAACTTTCTTTTGTATTTTTTTTCCTTATATCTAAAATAAAATTTATCTATATTATAGAATATATGAAGAAATGAGAATTTTGAATTTATTTTTACTATCTGAAATTCATAAAAATTTTGGGACATCTAGAATCAGTTTTATACTATTAAAAAGATGTGTGTAATAATATAAAGAAAAACCTCAGAATATACATATGTAAACTAATTATAATTAGTTAAAACTGTATATCTAAACTTATTAAAAAGTAAATCATAATTTTGTACACTTAAATCTATAAAATATTGAAATACAATGATTTACCAATAAGTTTGCAGATGCACATGCTATCCATCTTAACCCCAAGACTACTATTTTTATTTTAGTAGTTTTGGATGTTTCTTAAATCCAAAAGTTGGCTATCAGGTACTGATATTCTTCAGACTGATTAATAACTATCTATAGTTTATATACTGAGAATTTTAGTCTAAAAAATGTCACATATAATGCCATAGCATTAAAACCAATCCTAACGAAGATAAAAACAGAGTTTAGTTCTTCCTATTAATCAAAATATTTAGGTGCAATTAAATGAAAATAGATTACTTTTATAAATGTTTGTTAATGGATGTACTTTTACAATGTTAGTGTTTGTAATAGGTTACTTTTACAACATTTGTTATAATGTAGTAAAAATAAAATACTGATAATATCATAACTGATCAGAAATTTACCTTTATTCAAATTTTTATACTCATCTATTTTATGCTAAAATAATGAAATGCTATTTTTTTAAATTGTCTATATATTATAAATATATTATTGTAAATGTATTGATAAATATTTTAATGTTTTCTGTATATAAAGTATTGTACAATAGTTAACTTTGTAAAAAGTTGATAATCCTGAAAAGAACATGAAGACAAAATAATTATGTCTGAATATCAAGAACTATAAAACTTCTGCCACTGACATGGATGAAACTTTGATAACTAATGAGATGATTAACCTATGGGATAATGTTCTCATTAGTTGAAGGCAAAAGGAAAACTAATATATAAATTATAAAAGCATTTGAAAAAAATGCTAATACAACAGTACAAAAAAAAAATTTTTAATATAGCATGATTTATTAAGGAAATCAACTGAAAAATATTACCTAAAATGCCAATAATAAAAAAAAAATTTTTTAATATAGCATGATTTATTAAGGAAATCAACTGAAAAATATTACCTAAAATGCCAGCTTGATTTTATTTCTTCAAAGTTGACTTATTGGCAAATCACTGTAATATATGAGAATTATATTCTAAACATTAAATAGCATCTTTGCTAATACTAATCTTATTAGTGATTTTATAATTATATTTTCATTCAGTAGGAAATTTCAAATTCTCAATTAATTGAGATAATAGATTTCTACTGAATAACAAATTTTAAAGTTCATTTTAAACATTTAACCATTTATAAAAAGTTAAAATTAGATTTCTTGTTCAGGACATAGCTAAAATAAGAAATGCAAGCAGAAACATCACGAATACTCATCTGAAATACTTAAATAAAAAATAAACTGAATAATAGGGTTTATAAAAGTTTTTCACTTTACGAAACAAATTCTCATTCATTATTATTTAAAGGTCTTCGAGGCCAAGCAGAGTATTTTAATAATTTTTGTGCAGTATTGCTCAGATTTTCTAACTGCAACATTATTGGATCCATATATGTTTGTAACCATTCATCAATAGTATACTTATCATAGACTTCAGGCATAATATTTTGCATGAATGTATATAAGAGAGTTGCATTGGTTTGTATTTCACCTAATTTTCTCATGCCAAGTTCAACATGAGCTGGACTAGAAAATGACATCTGTATGTTGTAATCACTCATCCATCCAACAACATGATTATCCTTCATCATTTTCATTATTTGAAACTTAAGTTGTTGTAATCGTTGCATTCCTTTAAAAACTTTTCCACCAGGATAATTACATATCACTTCATCAAAAGTATAATTTCCAGACAAAATCAAATCATTATTACAATGTAAAATCTCCTGTAATTTATTTTGATCCAAAAATCCATCTTTTAAATACAATAAATCTGCAGCTAATGATGGCAAAGCTGCTGCAAGTAATTCACATAAAACAGCAAAGTGATCATATCGCTGCCATCCAGTTAAAATAATACCACGAAGAGGAATTTTTTTATGGAAAGTTTGCAAAAAGTTCATCCAGGAATAATGGTTTTCTAGATGATATGATATGTTGGTAAGAAACTGATTAGGGCCAGTTGCACCTTTAAAGGCACTAGCTACCCATATACCTGAAAATAATAATTCATATTTTTCCCAGATATCTAAAGTCAATTTATTTTCAATATTTGGACTGTACTGCCATACCATGATCTCAACATATTTCCAGATTTGTGACGATTGTATTACTTCACTAGAAACATGTCGAAACATATCATCCCACATAATTGGTTGAACATTATGTTTACTTTTAATATATTGTGCAATGAATTTTACATGTTCTAGAAACAATTCATCACTATTCATTTGCTTAACTGTCATCCTATGTTGGCAAAGATCACACTGACCAATATAATATACTTCATCACAACCTATGTGCAACCATTTTATTCCTGGGTGTAATGAAATAACTTGATCAATCATATGGGTTAGCAAGATTTTGGAATTATTTTGAGAAGGGCAAATTACTTGTGGATAAAGTGGTACTTCTCTCAATTGTTGATATTTTATTTGTTTTAAAACAAATTCCATATGTCCAAATGTCTGTATAAGAGGTATAACTTCAAGTTTGTTTAACTGAGCAAGTCGTAAAAGTTGTTCAATTTGATTTTTACTGTAAGAGTTATGAGCTGAGAGAGTTTCAATTGGTTCCCAATATGGTAACATATCTTCATATTCTATAAGAAGTCCAGTAGCTCCAAGTGTATGCAACAATGGAAATAACTGAGAATAATAATTTATTGTAGGAGGAGCACCTTTTAAATCAAGATGAACAATTTTGTGATTTAAAAAACTTGTATCAGGATGATTTCTTTCTGCATTTGAAAACGATTTAAATGATTCAATTTTATTTGCTGAATTTTGTTTCAGCTGAGTTGTTCTACGAATATTTTGATTAATCCGTGCATGAACTTCAGCTTCTCTCAATTTCTGATGTTTAACATGATACTGAGGTTGTGTTACTTGTAACAAATCATTTATGTTTTCCAGAGGACGAAGTTTTTTAGATGGCTGAACTTTATTTAATTTGTTTGTAGATTCACTATCCTGTTCTCCATTTAAAGTTTTATACAAAACTAAAAATATTATAGCTGAACTTCCAACTAATAAAATATAAAATCTGAACTTTGCAAGCATGGTTAATTTAATCATGAAGAGTAAAATTTTAATATTGAATGATACTTCTTCTTATCATCTGCATACCTGTAAGAGAGGAAAATCATATTTTAAGATATATTATCAAATTCAATAATTAACAGATAATTTCAAAATTATTTCTAGAAATAAAAGTTCTCACTTTACCATATTGGCCTGAAAATAAAGTACCATATACTTTTTTTAATTTTGCAATCTGCTACATGGCCTAATATTACAATCCTTAAAAAATACATAATTGATAATATATACCCAAAAGGCTAAAGAGTGAATAATTGGTTTGCTTTCAATCACTGCTAATTACCTTATTCTAACTTTTAAATATAAATAAATCAAAGCACTTACAGTAACTTAATGTAAGTGCTTTGATTTACTTATATTTAAAAGAGTGAATAATTGTTGTATTTATTAATATAAATAAAATTCTACCTAAAAATTAAAATTTCAAACTAACTTAATCACATATTTGTAATTATGAAATTAGTATAAGAAAAGTAATTGTATATACCAGTAATTAATGAACTAATAAATATCATCATCATGCATACTGACATAGAACATACTTATATTAGAAAAACTTTATTGTGAAATATTTTTAAATTTATTTCTGGATGATTTTACTTGTTCAAGCATTTTCCTATACACTGTAAATAAAAGTGAATATCTATCTGCCTTTCTATTTGTCTCTTTCTTTTACATTCTTCAAACACTTTGAACTATTAAAACCAAACTTTAAAAAGTGATTTTTATGACTATGGGTAACACGGGTACCCATAAACATAAAAGTCACTTTTAAAAGTGTCAAAATCAGTCTCAGAAGCTAAGACATTTTAAAATCATAACAAAAATGTGTGTTTTTGTTATGGCGTCTATTACAGACTTTTATTGAGTGCTATTAGATCCTTATATTAATTGATAAGTTGGAATACTATTAAAGTTCAAATAAACAATTCTAGGATGGGCCATGGTGCCACAAGCATGATGTCATCATGATATAATAAATAACAAGATTCTGAATATATATTGGAAATTTTTGACACAATTTTCCTGAGCATATATTTATATACATACACACACACAGGAAAATTGTGTCAAAAATTTCCAATATATTGTCATGATATCATATATTGATACTATTTTGTGATGTCACTTTATTATTAGTTCTAATATATAATTGCATGTTGTTCTGCATAATATTCAATTACTTATCTATGAATAAACACAACTTGCTCTTCTCTCAAACTTCAAAACATTGAAAAATCAGCCCTACAAGCAAGTAACTTATACAGGTTTATTTCTGTAAAACGTTTTTGGACCTATCTTAGTCCCTCCTTGGTACAACTCAATCTGTTATCGTCTACATATAAGATACATGGAACAAAAACATAATTTAAATGCAGTTCTTAAACATTACACATTCATCATTCTTAAGAATTTTTTACAAATATTTAAATTCAAAAATTAGAAAACGTACAACATGTAATTTAACGTATAAAATAATTGAACTAAACATAAAATAACATAATATTAAACTACATAAAATAGGCTAACCATGAATAAAGTCTCTCTAAAAAACAAATATATAACATCTCTTATTAATACGGTTATTGTCCATCTTGTCTAACATCGTAAAAACACATGGAACACGAACACACACAAATATCTGTCCTGAGGTCCAAAATTATATTTGTTCTAAGTTATTCTCTCATATGGTGTGCTTAATGGACCACTTCCACGACATTGGCAATGCAACTGGGGAGTTGGTATTAATGACAGTTTGGTCCTGCTTCTTCTTCTCTATCTCTATACTTTCCATTGTAAGTAGCACTCTAGGATCTCGTAATAGTCTCACCACTCTAGCCTCATCCCATTTTACATCTACATCGTTCTCGTATGCTTTCATAGCAAGGGCCGTATTACATCAGACTAGGGAGGCTTAATATGGCCCTTGCTATGAAAGCATACGAGAACAATGTTTAAAAAAGCTGATGATGACTTTATGAAGTTGAAAGTACTTCTTTAATAAATTATTATTTTTCCACTTTGAATTAGAGCTTATTTTTTAAATATACAGTCGTTCTATAAGTGGAAGATTGTATATACATTATTAATTTTAAGTACATATTAATATTAAATTTTTTAGAAATTAAGAATTTGCATATTTGATTAAAAATTTTAGTAGTGGAAATATAACTGAAGAAGAACCTAATGTTTTTTATACAATACAGGTAGTCTTTGATTTACAACCACTCATACTATGATAGAAATGTCATTGATAAATTCTGCTATTAGTCAATACAATTGACAAAGAGAGTCTGTGATTAATGATCTGATATACAAAAAGCATCCTTTTGTGTTTGTTACATATATTATGATAAAGTGGAATGTAATAATAAATATTGGTAGTTGACAAGCCATAAATTTTTAGTTATTTCTAACTTACTGCCACTCCAACTTACAATGGTGGGGCTCAAATTGAACTCTATCAAAGTCACTGATTACATGTACTTTAAAATTTTACTAACAATATCTCATTCATTTCTACAGGAATTTTATTCTTATCAAAATGAATTTGGAGTAAATTAACAAAGATTTTTTTTGAGTCTTTTTTGAAAAATCTATTACCTATAAGAAAAATAAATTATCACAAGCTAGTTTGTTGGCAAATATTCACATATTTGCAATGAAATTATCATGAAGGAAAAGTATAGTTTATTCTAGATCATTGCTTCTCAAACTTTTCCACTTGGCGACCCCTTTTACCCCGAGAAAATATTTTCGCGATCCTCGATATATAGAGGTATATAAACTTGGAATACGAATTAAAACATTTGCTAAAATTTTTGCGACCCCCAAATTTTGTTACGCAACCCCATATGGGGTCACAACTCATACTTTGAGAAGCACTGTTCTAGATGATAAAATTCATAAAATATAAGAATTGCAAAAATATTTTTCACAAATTTGAATTAAACTGATACTCGAGACAAGTTTTTTAAAAAATGGAGAAAAAGCAACCCATTTTTTCTTAGTGAAACAATTTTTATAATTTAAAATGCTACAAAAATTGATTTAACTACAAATATTATCAGAATTTTGATTAGATAACCAGAAATTTGATTCAAATTTATAAAAACTATTATTAGAAAAAAAGAAATAAATTTTTATAAAAAGAATATTAAGCATATAAAGACCAGATATGTTTATCTTGAACATATTAAATAGTATTATATTTTTATTTCTAATTTTGTTAGAAACAGAATTTATCATAAATATCTCAAGCTTATTAATCTTATTCTTCTCTAATGCTTATTAATCTTAAATTCTCCTCTCATGCTTAAGAAACCTATACAGTCATTTCTGCATAGCTTGATTCTCCATAACTGTATAACTTATACCTCTTTACACATAACAGAAATATATATCATTACAATAAGAGAGAAATTCTGACTGACTATTTGTCTACTTGTTCCATATTTCAAACAGTATTGATATAGATAAAATTGCAAAATAATTATATTTTATAAGAAGATGAATATAAATGAAAGTAACCATTTATTCCTTGTCTACTTGTTCCATATTTCAAACAGTATTGATATAGATAAAACTGCAAAATAATTATATTTTATAAGAAGATGAATATAAATGAAAGTAACCATTTATTCCTTTGTTGTTTGAAAGTTATGGAAGCTTATTGTAAAGAAGTTATATACTTTGAATTTTATAAGTATGGAGAGAATATTTTCAATTTTTTTCTAAAAGGAAGTCAATTAGTAGAGACTTTACTGCATTTATTAATTTACTTATTTTAATTAATATACATTGTATTAATTTTAAAAAATTTAATCCATTTATTTTAATCTAGAAACTTGTTAAAACTGACTGTTCTTCTCTTTGAATTATTTTTAACTATCATTCAAAATTAGAATAACATATCTATAAACATTATAGCTGTAAAATTAAAAGCAAAATAAAATACAATAGTATATAGTATAAAAAAATCTAAAAAAATTTATCATTTAAAAAAGAAAAAATTATACTTTTTATGTCTTAAAAATTACAATTAATCCTAAACTTTAATGCATTTGGAAGGATTTAGTTTTAGGACATAAAACTATCATTTCTTTTTTTAACATTGTTATTTAAATGATAAATATATTTTATTTATTTATACGAGGGATGATCAAAAAATAAGGTTACAAAGCCTGCAGTGAAACGTGTACATTTTATTTCATACAACCAATACAGCCAACTGATAGTACATACATTAGGTTATTTTTCGACATAGTCTCCATATCGGTTTAGGCACTTGTCGCTTCGTGGGATGAGTTTGAATATTCCCTCCACCACAACGGCATATGCACAATTGCAAGTAGAATAAAAGTGACTAAGAGTTATATGGTCACAACGCAAATATTTTGCGCAGCGAAAATTTGGAAAATATAAAATTCTAGCTTAACGTTCTATATATGTATATATAAATATAAATATGTGCCACCTGCCAGCAAAATTGTTCTGCGTGCCATTCCTGGCACGTGTGCCGTAGGTTCGCCACCACGGGTTTAGGCACTTGTCGCTTCATGGGATGAGTTTGAATATTCCCTCATGGTAAAAATCCCATCTTTGCATGTTCAGCCACGTTGTCGCGAAGTGTTTCACCTCCTCGTCTGAAGCGAATCGTAGGTCTCCTAGGTGCTCCTTCAAGTGAGGAAAGAGGGGAAAGTCACTTGGAGTGAGGTTCAGGCTGTAGGGAGGGTGTTCGATGAGCTTGGGGAGGTCTGGGCTGTCCCAGTGAAACTGCTTCAAAAGCATGGTGGTCTTCTGGGCTATATGAGGTTGCATGTTGTTGTGAAGGAAGATGAAGGAGGAAACGGCCAGAACTTCTCACCGAGGGCATCATCTTCCTCCACGACAACGCGCGACCTTTTTACCAGGAGGGAATATTCAAACTCATCCCACGAAGCGACAAGTGCCTAAGTATGAGGTTGCATGTTGTTGTGAAGGAAGATGAAGGAGGAAATGGCCAGAACTTCTCACAGAGGGCATCATCTTCCTCCACGACAATGCGCGACCTTTTTACCAGGAGGGAATATTCAAACTCATCCCACGAAGCGACAAGTGCCTAAACTGATATGGAGGCTATGTCGAAAAATAACCTAATGTATGTACTATCAGTTGGCTGTATTGGTTGTATGAAATAAAATGTACGTGTTTCACTGCAGGCTTTGTAACCTTACTTTTTAATCACCCCTCGTATATTATATTTTCATTATTATTATTTATCATATTAACATAACTTAAATACATATATTAAATTGACATATTAAATGAATATTCTGTTTTCATTATTTTTAGGCAAATGATAATAGATGGATATTAAGTTCAAAAGCATAGTTACTTTATCTACAGTAGAACCTGTATAAGATGACCACCTCCCATTCCAATCAAAACTGGTCGTTTATATAGGTGGTCGGCTTATACAGGTTAATTATAATACAGCATGTTTAAATGAAACAAAATGATTATACTTTAATAAAATAAAACGTATGTTTTTGTTACAATTTATAACACATTTATCATTTATTCAAAAACAAACATATTTAATTAGTATGGAAAAAACTATCAATGTGCTTTGTCGCATTCCATTTTTATCTTTTATCAATATAATTTCTACCGCAAAGCAATGTTCAATGTTGTTTAATTGAGACAACAATTTTTCATTATTTTCTATCATTGATGCCAGTTTAATTCTTCAGCATGTTTCTTGTAGGATGTCATTAGCTTAAGATTGTGATTTCTGTTTGTTCTCCAATTAGCCAAATTTCTTTTTGAGATAATTTAATCTGGGGATCTGTGTTTTCCCCACGTTAAATTTTTCTGCTAATGCTCATTGAGAAAGACTTTTCCTACTGTCTTCAATCATTTTTATTTGCTGTTCTAAATTCAAGGCATTAACTTTACGTTTAGTCATGTTTCAATATCCAAAATGCAGTGATAGCATCACACATGTATGAGATTACCTTTGATTAATACGCTTGAATAGAACACAAACATCCGGATCCGGTGGCTGATTGTTTTTACTTTCCCTGTTTTTCCTATATCACTTCGTCATGGGCCTTCGAGTTATGATTTTTAACATTTTTAATACAAAATTTAATTATCATATCATAAATACAATCTAAGGAACGTGCATATTAAAAAGATATTGCATTAAAGTAGAAATGACACCATGATTTCATAATTCCAGCGCTCTACATCATTCTCCTGGTATGAATGATGGGGAAAATTCACATGGTGAAATTTTTTCAACTGTAGTGGTTTGGCCTAAATGAAATTTAACCAAACGAACTAGCCAAACTTCCCCTGGCAGATAAACTTTAAATTACATTTTTTATTTACAACGATTATTATTTGAATCAAAGCTATGGTGCCACCATCTATTGAATTAATAATTAATTAATTTTGATTTTAGCTCTAAGGTGGTGCCATCTAGTAACTAATGATTAAACTATAATTTTTCAAATTTATTTTCCAGAAATAAAATTTCATCACCGCACTGGAGTTGAACCTGGATCTTTGGGTTAACATCCCAACACCTTAACCAGTTTTACCACGGTGACCTATGGCGGAATTCCATTTTGGGAAGCTTAAGTAATGATTGCTATGGAAACTTAAGGGAAATTTACTTAAGCTTCCCGAAATGGAATTCTGCCACAAGTCACCGTGGTCTAACTGGTTAAGGTGTTGGGGCGTTCACCCAAAGATCCCGGTTCAACTCCAGTGCAGTGATGAAATTTTATTTTGGGAAAATAAATTTGAAAAATTATAGTTTAATCATTACTTACTAGATGGTGCCACCTTAGTGCTAAATTCAAAATTAATTAATTATTAATTCAATAGATGGTGGACCCATAGCTTTGATTCAAATAATAATCGTTGTAAATAAAAAATGTAATTTAAAGTTTATCTGCCAGGGGAAGTTTGGCTAGTTTGTTTGGTTAATTCGTAAATGGTTTCCCGTTAGTTTGTTGTTAATATATAATGAAATTTAAGTTTAAAAGAAAACGGTACTGATGTAAGCAATAAAGGTAGTCAATTAATAGTGATGTAAAAAGAGCTAAGACAACTGGAAAAGAAAGATAGAGTTATCATCGGAGGGGACCATAATGGACACATTGGAACCAATAACAGAGGAATTGAAAGAATTCATGGAGGGCATGGTTTTGGAGACAGGAACCAGGAGGGTGAACAAATCATTGATTTTGCTGTGGCTTTGGACTTTGCCTTGGCCAACTCTTTCTTCAACAAGAAAGAAGAGCACTTGGTCACCTTCAAAAATGGTGGAAATAGCACACAGATTGACTACTTTCTGTACAAGAGAAAACATTTGAAGGAAGTAAAGAATTGCAAAGTCATCCCCAGTGATCATGTGGCAACAAACAACGTCCAATGGTCATGGATCTCCACCTCTTGAGGCCTGCAGGCAGGGAGAAAGTGAAGACTAGGGTTAAGGTGAGGAAGACCAAGTGGTTCAAAGTAAAGGACACAGTTTTGAGGAACAGATTTAAGGAAACTGCCCTGCAGAGAGTTTCCGTGGACTTTGAGGATGTTCAAGAGTGGCGGAATAGAAATGCAGAGGCCATCAGGTGTACTGGCAGAGAAATCTTGGGAGAAACAACAGGAAAATGCTGGGAAAACAAGGAAAGCTGGTGGTGGAACCAGGAAGTGCAGACAGCAGTACAGGAGAAGAGAAAGGCAAAAAAGAAATGGGACTCAACACATGCCCCAGCAAACCTAGAAGTCTTTAAGGTCAGGAATAAGCAGGCAAAGAAGAAGGTGGCACAGGCAAAGGCCAAGGCATGTCAAGAATTGTACGATGACCTAGAAACGCCGGAAGGGCAGAAGAAAATATATAGCATTGCCAAACACAGAAGCCAGACAGCAAAAGATATTACACACATCAAGCAGATCAAGAATGTCAATGGAGAAATCCTGAGGAACACTGGGAAGATACAGGATAGATGGAAAGAGTACTTTGAGGAGCTGCTAAACGTCGAGAATGAACGAAAGTACCATGAAGATGGAATACCAAATGAGGGATTGACAAGAGACATCACAAAGAGTGAAGTAAAGGTGGCACTGAAGCAGATGAAAAATGGGAAAGCAGTAGGGCTGGATGGAATCCCAGCTGAAGCCTGGAAGGCCCTTGGAGAAGAAGGGCTGGACCTACTATGGGACCTCTTGGGGAAGATTTACAGAGAGGAGGAGATACCAGACGAATGGAGAGAAAGTATTATTGTCCCAATTTACAAGGGAAAAGGGGACATCCAAATGTGTGGCAACTATAGAGGAATTAAACTAATGTCACATACCATGAAGATCTTGGAGAGAATCCTGGACAAAAGACTGAGAGCTGAAGTTAAGATTGGGGGTCAACAGTTTGGTTTCATGCCAGGAAAATCAACCATTGATGCAATCTTCTGCCTGAGACAAATGATGGAGAAGTTCAGAGAGAAACAGCAAGAACTCCACCTGGTCTTCATCGACATGGAAAAGGCATATGACAGAGTACCAAGACAAGAAGTTTGGAGAAGCCTCAGACTTAGAAATGCACCAGAGAAATATGTCCGGTTAATCCAAGAAATGTATAGGAAAACCACGACAAAAGTACGAACCTGCCTAGGAGAAACGAGCAGCTTTGAAGTGGGTGTGGGTCTCCATCAGGGCTCGGCACTGAGCCCTTATCTGTTCAACACAGTGATAGATGTCCTATCAGAAAAGGTCAGGGAAGAAGCACCTTGGAACATGCTATATGCAGATGATGTAGTTTTATGCGCAAGATCTAGAGCAGAGGTCGAAGAAAAGCTGGAGAATTGGAGGAAAGCTTTAGAAGACAGAGGACTGAAAATCAGCAGAAGCAAGACAGAATATTTGGCCTGCAACATAGGGACCCAGGAAAATGAGGAGCTGAAGCTAATGGAAACAACAGTTAGGAAAACAGACCACTTCAGATACCTTGGTTCGATTGTGGATGAATTGAGCGAGACAGGTAGAGAAGTGAATAACAGAATACAGGCAGGTTGGAAAAATTGGAAAGAAGTCTCTGGAGTCCTATGTGATAAGAAGATCCCTGTGCGTCTAAAGGGCAAAGTATACAGGACAGTGGTGAGACCAGCAATGCTGTATGGAACGGAAGCACTCCCCCTTAAGAAATCCAATTTACAAAGGATGAAGGTGGCAGAAATGAGAATGTTAAGATGGATGTGCAGAGTGACACGAGCAGACAGGATTAGAAATGAACACATCCAAGGGACAGTGAAGGTTACGGATATTGCAAGTAAAATCCAAGAAAGTAGATTAAGATGGTTTGGCCAGATAATGAGAAGAGATGAGGACTATACGGGCAAAAGACTTATGAACATGAAAGTTGAAGGGAGGAGGAAAAGAGGACGACCCAAGAGAAGGTGGCAAGATATCTTGGATGACGATCTGAGATCAAAGGGTCTCAGAAGGGAATGGACAAAGGACAGAACGCAATGGAGAAAGCTCATCAAAAACAGCAACCCCATATAGAAATGGGAAGAAGCTGGTTGATGATGATAGACGGTTTTCACTTTATGTTTGGTCTATAAAAATGATGGTTGTAGTCATGTTAGGGAGGTGGTCGTTTTACGAAGGTCAAAGAGCATTACTTCTATAGGGAAAAATTCGGTTCACATATAATCGTGGTCGTCACGTCAGGTGGTCTTCTTATATAGGTGGTCGTGAAGTCAGTTTTCACTGTATATCTTTTTTTATAGTTCTACTAAAAAATTATTAGAATATTAACAAATTAGTTTTGTTATTATAATTAGATATTATATTTAGTAGTCAGTGATTTTTTGATATTTAAATCTATCTTATTAATTTGATATTTTATTCTATCTCATCATTTGAGATCTAGGTTATATGTGTTAAACTGCCATATCACAGTTGGGATATATCTATCAGTTGGTTGTATCTGGTGATGGCCACTTTTATAGCACACCACAGACTGCCCAATACACATGGTGGAGTCAACCAGTGGGTTGAAGTATGGGATTTCAACAAGCCAGTGCCAGATTCCTCTTGAAAATCTGAAGGTTTGAGACCCATATTTGAATTCAATCCTGAAAGATGGTAAACAAATGCTTTATCATCCAGCCAACCATTTGAGATCTAAAATAGTCTGTGATAAGACATACTTTGTTAACTAAAATTTCAATATTTTAATTCCTTACAATCATTTCACCAATGTCAAGTATTATATTTAAATTTATTTTGAGAAATTACGGAGAATTTCTTAATTCTTAAAAATATGTTAAAATTTTATTGTTCTCTTTAATTATTATTATTAATTATCATCATCATTAATTATCATACTATTCCAGAAACATCAAATATCTCAGAAATTTCATTTTGTGGCTTAGCATGTTATTGCCCAAGCTGTTCAAACATACAAGTTTTCAATGCGTATTAAATACAACTGCTTTGAAGAACATGTTTACATGTTTCTGGAATTTCATGACTAGGTAGTTTTCCTCACTAATTATTTAATATTTTGATATCCATAGCATAGATAACATAATCTAAATTTAATTAAGCTAATATATTTTTAAGAAGTTACAAATTAACTGCTTATTTTTATTGATATTAATACTTATCATCATTATAGAAATTATTAGGATATACATATATTTGATGAGCTATGTTTTCAGAAAAGTCTTAATTTTAAGCACAAGCTGAATTAATTAAAATAGACTTTACAACTATTAATAGAATATATAGATGGAAAAAGCAAATACATGTAATTCGATTTAAATATTATGCATTAATTCAAATGTATATTATATAATCATATATCATAAAAAATTGTTCGATAAGAAATTGTGGAAGCTAAAATTCGCCATTACAGCAGAGCCTTTTAATTCAGGAATATATAAGGAAAAGAAATTTTAATCTAACATATAAGAAGCATAATGATGACTGGCATAATCAATATTTTAAAAACATAAAAAAATGATGATAAACTTCATAAACGGCAATTTCATCCAATAAAGTTTTATATTAATAAAGTACTGAAACAAAAATTAATTAATTAAATAACGAAAATCAAACTAAATACAGTACACAGAAGAAATAGCATATGTAATAATTAATTAAATATAAAATTATATTAAACTTATAAGGTATACCACTTATAATATAAATTGGATGACCATATTTCATAAATACTTAAATATCTATTACTCACTATATTTTTTAAAAACCACTTCTTAGCGATTAATCTTAAAAAGAGAAAAAAAACAAACAGCAAGTTGGAAACCAGTTTCTCTGACATACATCCATCTTTCGTTTACAAGTTAGTTCGAAATATTACTACTTGATGGCGTTAAAGAAAAATCTGTTAAATATGATCAGTAAATAAATCTATAGATTTAAAATTTGTTTTTTAGTTATTAATATGGTAAGTACATACACATAGAAACTATAACTATGATATATACATGTGTAATTATGAAGAATGTTAAATACAAATTATTAATCTACAGCAGACGATTTTATCAATCCAAAAACTGCCATTTAGGGGCGCTGTTATTTTGTGGCGTAATTTGTAAAATCCAAAGTGAAAGCAAGTTTCTCAGCACAAATGGGCAAGCTGTTTTGCGGTGTAGAAGGGTAAGTAGTAAGTAATTATGTATTGTATATACAAACAAAGCGAAATATTAACAAACCATCGTTTAAAAATCATATCTAACGATAAACAGTAAATGTGTCAAAAATAGGGTCAGATTAAAAACACCACCATACGGATTTTATGGGAAAGACACTTTTCAATGTAATTTATATTTTATAAAATTGTTATTAATATATAATGTGTTAAATATATAACAAACACGTTTTAACTGTTTCAAATCTTTCCTAGCATTTCAGACGTAATTAATACTGATATGGGTTATAATATAGTACAGTACTTTTATTGAATAACGGATGATATCATTATATTAGGAAGCTTCTCATTATATCATATACAGGAAATTATATGTTAAATGATTAATTGACAAAAATATTAATTAAAAAATCAATTTTGCACAGACAGTTTTAATGAAATATCTGAAATCGTGAATTATGGTGAATATAAATTATTTACGTACCGCATTATATAAAAAAATGTTAAAATTTTTTTTTGTATATTCTCTCATCACTGCGAAAAATCAATGCTTTCGTAAGTTTTTTCCTTGTAATTTTAATATATAGTTTACAGTTTACATATACACATATATATATTTTTAACTATGTATTACTGCATGATGATTCACAATAAAGCATTTACTATTCGTGTATTGCCTTTCCATATCGCACTCTAAAGAAAGGGAAAGCTAACTTACACTTTTTATAATTTTTAAATATAATAATGAATTTCCGTTTAGCTAAAATGGTACGTATTTGTTTTATACCGAGGTTACTTGCGATTTGGCCTTGATGACATTACAAATACTGTACTGAATAACGACGAAATACAGTACAATATTTTTTTTTAATTTTGCTGAATAGGCAGTTTGTGCAGTATCCATTTGAAATATTATCTCTTCTAAAATTTTTGATATTTAATGCTGAAATAAATACATTTCGTTATAGGAATGTGGAATATAAATTACCGTATTGAATCGGAGAAAGAACGAAATTTTGAAGCGATGATTTGTTGGAAATTATTGTTGTAATATTTAGCACGTTACAAATGCGCCATTCAAGGCAATCATGATTTTAAATACGACACGAATACTTTTCAAGGCAAAAATTAAATTTATAATAAAATTTAATGTTTGATTAAATTGAAGTAAAGGATTTCATAACGCTTAATATATTTTTCACCTTATTATTGTGAAACTATAAATTATTTCTTTCGAAGTTGTAAAAAATATGAATTCATAACACATTAAGTATTTCTGCCTGAAGAAAGAGACATGGATATAGGATTGAACACTGCTGAATTACATTTACATTTACGGCGCATTCAGAGTCTTTGTGAAACAGAATTATAAATTGCTCATATTTTTCAGGAGCGGTTAAGTGTTGTGAGGATTGCCAAATAGCTGAAGGATCAGAATGAATGACCAATTCATTCTCATCCTTCAGCTATTTGGCAATCCTCACAACACTTAACCGCTCCTGAAAAATATGAGCAATTTATAATTCTGTTTCACAAAGACTCTGAATGCGCCGTAAATGTAAATGTAATTCAGCAGTGTTCAATCCTATATCCATGTCTCTTTCTTCAGGCAGAAATACTTAATGTGTTATGAATTCATATTTCTTAATACAAAACTCTTCTACAAAAGTTTTTCGACATTAGTCCGAGAATCGATGCCCGATTCTCCGATTGTATGCTATCAACCAGTCAGTAGGTTGACGATATCAATCAACAGTAGTATGGAGATAAGTACTGTACAGTAATAATAAACCACAATAAATATAAAAATAATGCAATAAAACAACAATATGTTTTAAAAAATCCATATATGAAAATACAAGAACTGGATGCCGGACTGAAAAATCAATGTTGAAAAATGGAATTACAGGAACATTTCCATACAAAACCTTAAAATAGTTTTAAGTTTCGGATATTGTGTCCTGCACTATATTTTCAAGAAGGTCCGAATCGACCAGTTGAGCTCTTTCATTAACCGTTTCATAATATTGGCTAACCTGGAGTGAGCTTTAAAATTCGAATGAGTGGCTGTATAATAAAGTTCTCGCTCAAAGCGCCAAAATGAGAAGTCAATTTAAGTCCCATATCTCTAATCTTTAGTGAGTTCCATTGAACCTCATTATTATTCTAATACCTCACAACTGATCGAGCGCTCTAAACATAGCTCCGTTATGAAGACAATTTTTCAATTATTTCTTCCGCATGCCAATTCAAATGTTAATTTAATTAAAAACAATATATCAGTTTCAAATTTTTCGTGTCCGAAAAATTTGCTAGAATGCCGCTTTGGGCACGGGTGCCATAGATTCGCCATCCTGGCCTAAACCTGATCAGAGACCGTATTATTGTTGTTGGAAGGATTCGGCTGGATGGCCGCGTGTAGAGCTTTCGCTTATCCCTTTGGAGAAGTCGGGTTCAATTCAAGTCTCATAACATCACTTTTTAGGAGAGTATGGGTTTGATCGTTGAATTTCATCCTTCAACTTTCTTGCTGATGGATCAGATTCAATGACCAGACCATCATGAGTGGCTCTAATAATGACCGCCGCCAAATTTGACGGCGGTCATTACTATGGCGATTCGACAGCGTAATTCAAATCAGTCAACCTGTTCAAAGAGTAACTTTTCTGTATTCAGTTTTACGCTCCCGTCTTTAAGCTTTCCAAACAGGCATTATTACGGGGATATGAGCGACCGTATGTAGGGTCGCCCAGATCCCTGGTGGAATCGGCTGTTAAGTGAAGAATCCGGTTCAACGATTCGGATCCTGATCAAAAAACTACATTGAGACGAGAATAGAATCCTAATTCTTTATGGAACGCTTATCATCCGATCATTTATCCCATATGGACGGATAGTTAGATTATAGAGTAGGGTCGAACTGATACTGATTTCTCAAATTCAAATATGTAGGGTCCGAATTTGATACCAATCATCTGGATGAAAAGCTGAAGCATCCTTTCCACATCACCAACTGACCAAGTTCCATTCATCAACGGGCACGCATCGGCCAGATAGTCGCGTGGTAAAGCTGTGGCTCACTACCCTCGAGGATCCGGGTCCCACACCTACAGTTTTTCAGGAGGCATCCGGGCCTGGTCTGTTGAACCCCATTCGGTTGACCCCATCATTGGTGTTGGCCAGCCTGTGTGGGCTCTACAAGTGGCCGCCGCCAGATACAATATCCGTAGTGCGATATGGCGGCTAAACCAAACTAACTTAACCGAGCGGCTGGCCGGATTGGCCGCGTGGAAACGCTTCTGCTTTTTGGAAGACCCGGGTTCGAGTCTCGGGTCTCACATCTTGAAAATATTTATCATGGGGTCCGGGCCTGGACCGTCGATCTCCGTCCTCAAAAATCCGGCTACCCCCTCCGCAGGGGTGGGCAGCCTGTGGAAGGGCTTGTTTCGCCCCGCCACATAGTATTCTATGAGAATGGAGTGTGGCGTCATCTGTTGACAAAAAAACCGAGCGAGCATCGTTAAATTCACCTTTCATTTAATAGCCAATACGTTAGAATGCGATACCATCTATGGACTTTCTATCATACTGCATGCTAAGTGGTGAGCACAATACAATGCCCGCCGTGGACCATTCACATAAACATGTATAGCAGGATCGGCCAGTGGTGAAAGATGTTCAATCCTGGAGTCAAAACCGGTTCTCAAGATAGAAATTTAATATCCATCATTCGGTTGGATTATCGCATGTAAACGATTCAGTTTTTTTATCCTGGAGGACCCGGTTCGATTCTCGCTCCCACTCCATGAAAATTTATTCCTGGTGCGCGGGCCGTCGGTTTCGTCATTAGCCAGTGGAAGGGCTTGTTTTGCCCCATTACTTAATACTACTCGAATGGAAAGTGACGACATTGTTGACAAAAAAATCATTTCGATTGAATGGCAGCAGTGGAAACGGATATGCTTCCATCATGAAGGTTACAAGTTTTTTTTACTTATGTTTTTGTCCGCCGCTTTCCATTCTTGATTACTAAACAGCGAGGTGAGACTCAAGATTCAATTTCTAGCTACCATATACTGTATCTAGTTTTTTTTTTTCTGGTGTATCCGACCCCAATCCGTTGAACCCTATTTTTCGACCTTCCGGAATCATGAAGGTTACAAGTTTTTTTTACTTATGTTTTTGTCCGCCGCTTTCCATTCTTGATTACTAAACAGCGAGGTGAGACTCAAGATTCAATTTCTAGCTACCATATATCTAGTTTTTTTTTTTTCTGGTGTATCCGACCCCAATCCGTTGAACCCTATTTTTCGACCTTCCGGATGACCCCATCATGAATAATGGCCAGCTTATGGCGGGCTATAGAAGTGGTATTCGCTGGATAAAGCTGACATATGGCCGTTTATATCATATGTTTAATTTTTGTGTGTCTTTTTGGTTGTTTCTATCTTACTATTGTTTAGTGTGGAGTTTTACATCACTGTTTATATTAACCTTTAGTTGGCAACGTAGGCCTCGCGCTCAGATGCTATTTTCAGTCAGTCAACTATTTAATTGCAAGAGTGAGAACAAAGGACTCCTATTGTTTAGTCTGCAATTTTCAGTCAGTCAACTATTTAATTGCAAGAGTGAGAACAAATGACTCCTATTGTTTAGTCTGCCAACAAAAGAGTTGCTAGTAGGCGCAATTTCATAGAAGTCATTTGTTCTCGATTGTCTGCTCGATGTTAGAAAACCACGTAGAAAACCGAGCCGTCCGCCATATTGTTGGATAGTAGGCGCAATTTCATAGAAGTCATTTGTTCTCACTCCTGCACTTAAATAGTTGATCGACTGATAATTGCATGTGGGCGCGAGGCCGTATTTTTATTATTTTACACGTTTTTATTTTATCCAATGTTTGGCTCGCTATGAGGCCCTTGCACCACTAACCAATTCAAGACAGATAAAGTATATTTAATGAGCAATATGGCGTTTTAATTAATGCATCGATGTATTACCTATACTAGATTGTCTGCTCGATGTTAGAAAACCACGTAGAAAACCGAGCCGTCCGCCATATTGTTGGATTGGTACTTTCGCGAACGTACAGTACATTCGGGGATATAGCAAATTGACTATTTTAGTAGACAGACGTATCCCGTTTATTTTAGCAAGTATGATGGCAGATCTTATTCATCAATAAATAGGTTTTTCTTTATTCCTGAAATAAAGAAAATTCGATTATATAAATTTTAATTTTTTACTTTAGGAATGCAATGAAATTATGCTTGTGTTTTTATAACACCACAGAACTTGAATTCATGCAGGTGATTCCCCATTTTCAAACTTCTGATCTTGCCATCCTATTATATATATTATTGTGAAATTCATATCTTATTCCAGTACAGTTGGCAAAAAAAATTTCACATAATTCATTCCTAAAGGAATCAAGTCGGCCAGATGGCCGTGTAGTAAAGCTTTGGCTTATCACCCTGGAAGATCCCACACCTCCAGTTTTTCAGGAGGGATCTGGGCCTGGTCCTTTGAACCCCATCCTTCAGCCATCTGGTTGACCCCATCATGGATGTTTTTTTTTGTCAACAGATGATGCCACACTCCATTCTGGTAGAATACTATGTGGTGGGGTGAAACAAGCCCTTCCACAGGCTGCTCACCCCTGTGGAGGGGTCAGCCGGATTGTGGAGGACGGGGATCAGCGAGCCGGGCCCGGACCCCATAATAAATATTTTCAAGGGGTGGGACCCAAGACTCAAACCCAGGTCCTTCAGAGTGGAAACACTTGCCATCATGGGTCGGCATGGATTGACCAGCCTGTGATAGGTTCTATAAATGGCTGCTGCCAGATACAGAATATCACAAGGATATGTACTTGCCATCATGGGTCGGCATGGATTGGCCAGCCTGTGATAGGTTCTATAAATGGCTGCTGCCAGATACAGAATATCACAAGGATATGGCGGCTTAATCTAACTAACCTAACCTAACCTAAAGTAATCAATATTCTGTCAGTTAAATGGCAAGTCTGTCTATAGCAGGAATATATAGCATAGTAAAAGTGGTGCAGTGGTAAAGAAAATGCTAAATTATGAAAAAATAAGTACGAGTGAATAAAATTTTATTTTTTGACAAAGATTATAATCAAATAATATGCAAGGGAATAATTACACTATTAATTCCAATAGCAATTCAAATACCAATAGCAATAACCCTAGCATTACTAAATTAATAACAAATTTAATAAGGATAATAATATTGGCTGTTATTTGATATTAATTGTTATGATTACAATAAGATTCTTTATGTTATTGAAAAGAATTGCCTTATTCAATTTGTTTCACAGATACTGCATTGCTTTTGTGATTGCTCTGCATCTGCAAGGATAAATGTTTTGTATATGAATGTAGTCTGATCTCAGTATATATTTCAGTTATTTTTCTTTATTAATTGAGTTTCATGCAGATCTTCAAAACTTATTTCAGTCATTATTACATGGCAGAAACCACACTCTTCTTTCTGTAATTTGTTGGCTGAGAAAGATGTATTACAAATGTTGTTATTTTTTTAGAAATTGAGCATTCTTTATCCCATGCTGAACCATGAGGAGTTTTAATTTTATTTCTTAATCACATATCCTGCAATATAAATCAAAATATTTTCTGAAATTTCTGACAGATATTGCCAATCAATTTGGGACATAATAGTCTCGCTCCAATTGTGTATCATTTGAGAGTACATCATCATCATCAGGAAAACATCATTGAGAGTCAGCTGGATGACCTCATGATAAAGCTTTGGCTTACCACCTTGGAGGATCTGGATCCCACATCTCTAGTTTTTCAGGTGGGGTCCAGGCTTGGCCTGTTGAACCCCATCCTTCAACCATTCAGTTGACCCCATTATGAGTGTTGGCCAGCCTATGATGGGCTCTATAAGTGGCCGCTGCCAGATATAGAATATCCCTAGTGGAATATGGCTGCTTAACCAAAATAATCTGACTAAATAAAACATTGTTGAGTTGATCTGAACTCAAATATAGAGTACTATGCATATTAAAATTTGCACAATTTATATTTGTAGCATAGATCTTTTTACAAAATAGCAGTTTTCTAAAAGCCCATTTGAACTGATCAAAATTAGGATTGTTGTTGTTAGGCCTACCTTCCCTAGCCTGAATGCAATTAAAAAATAACTCCAAATAATCTTGAGACATCTTATAGAGTAACAGGTATTTCAAGCATTAGAATTTTCTTTTTAGTTTTGTAATCAAAATTTGTGCACACTTGGCAAAACCTAATACAAAATTTTTTCTTGGATGGAACAAAATGGCTGAACCATTTACTGATAGAAGTTAAAGATCTGAGATATTGTTCAAATATATCATCCAAATAACTTTGATTTTCCATTTTTAATGGTTGTTTAAAACTTTTATCAAAAGGATTTCTGTTATTTAAAATATCAAACAATGCATATAAAGATAAAAGCACTACCAGCAGTATCAATATCAAACAATTGATCCAAAATTCTAATAAATTGAATGTTTATTTCACACCCTTGAAAATTAGGATGTTTCACTATTAGTAAATAATGTAAGGCATTTACTACAGTTTCTCTCACTCATGCATACTGAACATGGATACAAACCATGCATTCTTGAAAATTGTATGTGTGGATTAAATTAAATTATTTCAGAACTATTTTATAAAACTTTATATGTCTGTTCATGGGCATAGGATGTAAGATCATGGGAATCTGAATATTCTTCAAAATTAGTAATACTGATATTAATTTTTCATATCTAATATTTTTTTTGATTCTTACAATAAAGTAGATCTTATAATTTGTTGTACACTCTTAGATCTATTATATATTCATATATTTGATTTTTTAAGTATTTTATAAACATTAATACATCACCACTTTTTTTATTTAAAGTAATAGAAAATGTGTTTATAACTAGCAAAATTATTTCATGAATATAATTTATTTTTGTGAACTGAAGGATAGATATAAATCTTTAAAAATATTTTTTCATGTAGAATTTTTTATGGATAATTTTTTATATCATCTTTCAACAGAGGAGCATCTTTTTCTAAAGTGGTGTTAGTGAATGAAGATGGAAAGATTCTTTGTTGGGAAGAAGGATCATCTACTAATCATCTAGTAAGCTGATTTAATGTTTATATGATTAATACATAAGAAGAATTATTTTAATTGTTTGAATATAAAATTTACAGTAAAGAATAGATAAATGGAAGTTTTGGTAAGATAATCTATATTTAATCAAACAATTTTTAATTGTTAATTACCACAGTTTATAAGCTGAAATTTTGAAAGAATTTTTTATAAAAAGACATCTTAAAAAATCACATAATATAATGTTAAAATGAACATAAAACTGCATACTGTTTAGATAATTAATTTTAAACATCCTTTAAAGTAACAGATACTAATAATAATAAATCAAATACTGTTTTTAAAAAACTGTTCTAAAATACAGCTTTAGCAGTATAATTAAGATAATATATTGCCGTAGAGATGAATACAGTGATATGGTTTAGTTTTAGTTTATTAAAGTAGATAATAGTTTTGATTTTATTTGAAGAACTGTGATATAATATAGTAAATCATTATTAAAAACAATATTATTAAAATCTTTAATAAAATTCATAAAATATAAATTAAATTGATATGCATGTATAGAATGTACGGTACTTTTTCATTTAAAATTAGGGGAAGTTTGGCTAGTTCGTTTGGTTAATTAGAAAGAGATATTTAGGATTATGATGTAGAATATTATTCAGCATCAATTTTGATCATACATTATATTTTTCTCCATCAAACTCTTCTGTGTCTTACAAGGCTCAATTTTTTTTTGTTTTGTAGATGGTGCACTGTATTAAAACAAATGGTAACATTGGTTTTATCATCATTACTACTATAGCTTTTAAATAGTAATATAATTAAATTATTTCTAAATTGGTTATGTATGAACTGATTGTGTTTAAATAATATCCAGGCAATGCTGGACATATATGGCTGATTGTTTATAAATGGAAAATTTAATGGGCTTTTTTTACCAACTATAAATATTCTATTTTATGGGAAAAGTTGTTGTGTTTGTGTTTTTTTTTTATAATACAATGCTTCCCAGTTATAACATTGATTTGCAGGGTAGGGATTTGATCACTTTATAAAATAACAGCGCTATAACTAACAGCTGCAATTGTTTTCTAAATCAGTGATTCTCTTAAGAGAATGGCCTAAAAATTTCTAATTACACTGTTGAGAAAAATAAGCATAGCTTCATGTAATTTTTAATAATCAAAAGAAAACTGACATCAAATTTTGTAAATAGTACTAAGAATGTGTTATTAATTTACTTACATCATATATTTATGTTAGGAGTGACTGCAAACACCAGAAGTAAATGAAAAATTAAAAAAAACATTGGAAAATTTTTCCGAAATTGTGAAATTATGGTATAAAAAATTTTAATTTTCTTCAAGAAAGTTTGAAATTTATATATTTTATTTTCTGAATTATTAATATAAATTCAAATTCTTATTATTTTATCATAAATTTTAATAAATAGATACTTTCTACTTGTATAAATAAGTGGAAACATCTTGTGATTTAATCTTATAATCTTGGAGTATTACTCAAAAATTCCTTCAAATTTATATTAGGAATTACAGTGAATTTTCTTTTTAGAAGATTCGCAGTTTTAATTTAATTTTTATTTCTTAATTTTTAAATTATTAATAATGACTAAAAATTTTGGCTTTTGCAGAAATCCAAGGATTAGTTCTTTTTATTGGTAGAGTTGTTTGAATGCTAAAGGGATATCCATACATTCAGCCAGCTGTGTTTTTGCTATTAATATACTTTATATAATGATGATGATATTTCTGGAAATATTGTTAGGTTGCAAAGTCGCAGATTAGAACGAATGTCAATACTACGAACTATATACTAAATCTAACGGTTCTAGCGACTCTGCAATCCAGAGTTCAGCCTGAGCTCAGGTCTTTATCTAAGTTCTAACTTAAATCTAATTAATTGCAAAATAATCTAACAACACGTAACGTCTAACAGACTATACGGTACCGGAAATCGGAACTTAAAAAGTGCCGATTAAATGTTAGAACTAGAACAACAACGATGTTAGAACTTACACTAATAACTTGAATAAATTCTCAAACAAGTTAGATAACAAATTTATTAAACTAAACACTTACAAAAGTGTTAATAAGTGCTTTATTGAAACTAATAAAGCAACAATCAAATAATCAACAAAACTTTTGTTTAATCTAACCCGAATATCGACAATCCATTATTCACAAAAAAAGGAGAACCTTAAATAGCAACTTAAATCTACTACCTCCACCTCCGATACAAACTCAAACAATTGTTGATCTTTACAAGAACTCAAATGTCACTCACCAATTTTACGTCTGGATTTAACACCTCTGGTTATCAAACACCTCAAAAACTTGTTGATTGTGTCGATCTTTTATACTTGGAGATGGAGTTACATAACAAATGTATTGCTTGGCTGTCAGAAGGAGCTAAGAAGAGCGCATCCAGATGTACACCGGCTTTTTATCTTTACCGTGTTTATTTGTTTTTATGTGTTAGGTCTCCTGCTCGTGTAAAGCAGGGTTAGTTAGATTATAACAGCTGAGAAGATGCCAAGAGCGTTGAAAGCGTCACTGAATGAAAATCTTTTGACTGCTAAATGGCTCCTGTGTAGTTTTGCTTGTTAAATTTACTTCTGATTTCCAAATAAAAAATTTGATAAAATTTACAAGTGCAATTTTTTGCAAGAAACACTTTCAATATTTTTAATACTTTCGTGAACCCATCTCCTTAATTTTTAAATCCACTCTGAATGCATATTATTTATTTTTAAAAAAAGTCCACTTGATTTGTTAATTACTACTGAAACAATTTTTATAAGTCTTTTTAAAATAAATATTTAAGATTGTAATTTGCAATTCTATTTTTAGTTTCATATTCTTGCAAATAAATCTATGAAAACATTATTTAATTTATATGATTTTTTTGTTATAAAATATTTTAATATAATTTAAAAATAAAGTACATCAACAATATATTATACATATAAAACATTTTTTCTTATTAAAATATTAATAAGAAAAATAAATTTTCTCATATCATCTTAAATATTAAAAATTCAAGATAAAAAAACATGGTTTAATAACATGATTTTTATCCAGCATCTTTAATTATTTCAAAATAGTGGGCATATACTTAAAGCAGATGATGAGTTCTTTTTTCAAAACTGCTCATTTCAATTTAATTTTTAAAGTTTTTAATAAATTTATGTTAACAGAAAAGTATAAACAGAAATAAACTTTTATATAAGTGCAATCAACAAAAAATATTTTTATATTTGATATGAGTTTTATTGATATATATGTGTGCTATGATATGTCAATGAAATATTGTAAAAATATTTTCTGCTGTTTCAAATTTCAATTAAAGCATTATCCAACCAATTGTCAAATGGAAATTGCAATCGAATAACTGAGATAATGGACCATTTCTAACTAAAAATGTTCAATCTGAGTCGCTTATATAATTGGGCCATAATCCTGGGTCTGATGATAGAATTTTCGTTGAGGCTTCAGTTTTTGTATAACTGAAGCCTGGTTGGAAACTGCTCACCCAAATCAAACTTTTCATAAATATACTGTTTTGATGAAGTTGGAACATATTTTTCAAATTTTATTTTTCCTTTTTTTTTTTAACTTAATTATGCATTTTTATTAAAAATATATTAAATTAATATTTCCAACAGATCTTGTACACTTAATTAATAAAATATAAGCTATAGATTAGTTTGAAAATGAACTATAAATATTTTTATATATTTTAAAATAATAAAAACATAATATTTTTTTATATTTTCAGGCTTTATTTTCATTTATTTATTTTTCAAAATATTCAAATCAAACACCTGTTTGATTTGGCAAATTTGTCATTTTGTATTTAAAACTATTAAATTAGACTATATTAAAATATAACTTATCTAATGGAATAAATTTGTAAAATGTTTTGATGGTCTAGCATTGTGATGATGGAACACTATCTCAAGTCCCTTATAAAATTATCTTGTTCAATTTAAATAGGAAGATAAAACAGCACTACAAGCAAGGTATTCACAGATTTATTAATCAGGAAAAACGTTTTCGGACCAGATTAGAGTCCATCATCAGTTCTGCAATACTTAAGAAGGCATTCCACAATTCTCATCAATTCAAAGATGAGAATTGTGGAATGCCTTCTTAAGTATTGTAGAACTGATGATGGACTCTAATCTGGGGTTTTGTTGTTGTTAAAAATGTCAACAAGAAGTTAGCAAGGCAATAAGCATTAATTATAATATATATTTTTCTCAGAATCTCAATCAAAAGATCTGCAATATATCTGAATCCATAGTATAAGTAACAGCAGTATATTCACAGAGCACCATATTTTATCATTTTACTAAAATTGAATTATTCTAGGCTGTATTTTGTGATTAAAATTTTATGGCATTTTCAGCTTTTCATTAATATTTTTTATCAAATTTATTTTGTTGGTTTTTTATATGTACAAATTTTAAATGTTATAACGATATATAATAAATGATTTATATAATTTATAGCTTGTTGGACTTGAAGAATGTCAAAAAAGAATATCAACTATGATTGAAAAAGTTAAACATAAAGCTGGAGTTGGAAAAGAAGTAAAACTTGATGGATTAGTATGTTTCACTAATACATATAATTTAATGTATTAGTATTTTTCTTTTTCACTAATGCAAGACTTATTATTCTACTATTTTTAAATTTAATATATTTATGTAATTCAAATAATTAATTATTATATAAAAAATCAAAAGTTATTATACAGAAAACTTTAGAATTAACAATAATTTTAATTATTTTAAATTTGGCTAAAATGATTATTTTATAAATTATAATTTAACTAAAAAAATTGAAAGAAATTTTTTCTTCAAATCATTTAATTAAATTTCCTAATTTAGAGGAAAGTTTTTTGAATATATGTAAGTTGAACAAAAAATATCACAAACTCTTGCTTTAAACGTCAATGGGAAGATAAAACAGCATTACAAGCAAAGTATTCACAGATTTATTAAT
>AYEL01056273.1:0-23810 GCA_000484575.1 Olivierus martensii
CCGTTTCCGGTTCCGTGAAATTAATCACATATCCTCCCCTTTTCTTTTTGATGATTTCTAAGGCCTCAATCATATTTTGGTCCCAGCTTTTTTCACTCGGTCGGACAATTTTCGCTCTTCCCCAATGCACTTCCACATCGTAAAGCAATGACCTCTGGCTTAGCGCAGTGGAGAGTTTACCAAATCTGAGGTCTGGTTTATGCTCTTTTAATCTCTCTTCCAAGTTCCTCTCTGTATACCCTATATAAAATTCCTCTCTTCCTAACGAGTGATTAGTAATAGGAATTTCATAAACTCCACTTCTGACCTTATCTTCATAGCTGTCTTTGTCATTCCGGATCATCCCGAAAACAGTCGGATTTCTTCTAAAACTCAGAGTACAACTTGTTAGCTTACCGATGTTCCTCGCGAATTTTTCCAACCATAGGGCTTGGTCGACACATTTAAAGGAATCTGATTTACTCGTCTGAGTTTTCTCATTGCATAAACTTCTCTCTACTTTGTTAAGTAGTTTCTTTAAAAACTTTTTTCATATCCATGTTGTTGCCCAATTCCCATAATTGTATTAATTTCCTCATTTCTGTCTCCGGAACTAGAACAGTGAGTGTAGGCTCTCCTGAAGAGGGCTGAAAAGGCAACCTTCTTGTGTGACAGTTTCTTAATACTTTATATTATAAAAATGATATTTTTATAAAAAACTTTTGTAAAAATTGTTTGTTCTATACGTAATGTAATCTGGAGATGGAGTCACGTAACAAATGTATTGCTTGGCTGTCAGGAGGAGCTAAGAAGAGTGCATCCAGATGTACACCGGCCTTTTAAATCTTTACCGTGTTTGTTTGTTTTTATGTGTTAGGTCTCCTTCTTGTGCAAAGCAGGGTTAGTTAGATTGTAACAGCTGAGGAAGACACCAAGAGCATCGAAAGTGTTTCTGAATAAAAATCTTTTGACTGCTAAAGGGCTCTTCTGTAGTTTTGCTTGTAATTTGTATTTGGTGCAGTCTGATTGAACGTTTAATGTAAATTTAACATTTGTAATATATAATTAAATTTTAAATTGTAAATTAGTAAATAAAATATTTATTGATAATTAAGCAAAATATACAATTTAAATTTCATCATACTGATGAATCATTTATTTTCTATAAATGATTTATTAAATTTAATTTACATTTATTTATAGAAGTTATTGTATTTGTAGATTATAAAGATAAAAAATAAGTTCAGACTTTTCTAATCTTTAAATATAAATATTAATTCAGTCTGGATACATAAGTACAATTTTTAAATCTTGATAATTTATAAAATATCCTATATATCTGAAATCTATCAAACAGAAGATAATTGACAATAAATAAATATTTGAGAATTAATTGACAAACTGGTAATTTAGCAATATTTAATTACAGGTAATATAAAAAAAAATAATTCACACATCAGTAAGGGAGATAAGGAGTTCATTACAGAAACAGGCTGTATATTATGATCTAAACCAGATTAAGAAACAATGTGCCAGTTAAAACAATGAGGTTTAAAGATAACTTTATGATATCTAATTTGATGGTCTATCAAAATTATTTTGATTTAACAAGCATAAAATAAATAATGAATATTACCAAAATTTTTATCATTTTTTAAATTAGGAATTTTATCATCAGAATGTTTTATAATGAAATATATGAGCCAATTATGCTAATTTATGAAAGACTAATTGATAAATAAAGAAATTGTAATAAATTTATATGACAAAATAAATTTTATTAAAATATAATTATTATCTTAATAGCAAATTATACTTTCAGGGTTTAGCTATGAGTGGTTGTGAACAGGAAGAAAGTAATAGACAGTTTGAGAAGTCTCTATTGAAAGCCTATCCAAATTTATCTTCTTCTTGTACAGTTGTTAGTGATACAGTTGGTTCAATATTGACTGCCAATCCAAATGGTAATAACTATTTTATTATTCTTAAAGATTTAATATTTTAATAATTGTTATTGTTTGTATATAATTAGAATCTCAATCAAGAAGGAAGCTTGTTTTAAACTTAATTATATTTAAAAGAAGTAATTATTTCTTTTAATATTCATATAAAAAAAAAATAAAAAAAATTATTTATTTAAATTCCCAAAAAAGTATAATTCATAAGATGACCTTTTTAATATTCTGTTGGCCAAGCTCATTTTAAACACAGGAGAGCAATTTGCATAAATGGACCATGCCCATTTTAAACATATGAAACAGAATTCAAATCAATATAATAATATTCCCGTATTTAATACATGCGCAATTCTTTTGTACATAGCTTGGCAATGCTGCCAATACATTCAATACTAATGGTCTAATCTAGGAAAAAATTTTGAAGTTATATTTATTTTTTGTTAAAGACTGAAGCAAACCTGCACTAGTGTCATATTTCAATTTTTTTTTTTATATAAGAAATTGATGTTTTCTAGATGATATCTGAGTTGTGTATTAGTTAAAGGGCTTATTTATTTATTTTTTAATCATCAAAGATTTAGAATTGAACAAATTATATGTTTTTTTTATATAAGAAATTGATGTTTTTTAGATGATATCTGAGTTGTGTATTAATTAAAGGGCTTATTTATTTATTTTTTAATCATCAAAGATTTAGAATTGAACAAATTATATAAATTTGATGAAAACTATAAAATATTTCTAAATTTCATAAAACATCAATTTTTATTTAAAAAATTTTATTTTTTTTTCAACAAAATAGGAAATTATTTTTCTCTTATCCCTAAAAATTTCAAATCAATACAATCAATCACAAATTTTAGAGAGACTTTTAAAAATCATCAGTCCAGAATATCATAGATGGCACTTAACATTGGTCAATAGTGTATTAACTCTCTCACGTCCAGTAGGAGAAATAATACTACTGATAAAAATTCCAACATAAAAAGGAAAGGAAAGCTTTAAGTTTTAAGTTTAATAGAAATCTAATTTATGAAAATATTAAAACAGAAAGTAAAATAGATCAAGAATTAAAAAAGTCCTTGACTTATCTCAGAATCAACTTATGACAGAGACGTTGGAACAGAACCTGTCATAAGTCAAGGACAACCTCTATATGTGTATTAATAATAAAACTATAATGCTTCTTGCATGAACTATAAAAAGTATAATAAATTATAAATGCAATATTTTAATAATTTATAAAAGAATTACTTATAATGCCTATTTGGAATAATTAAAAGATAGCAAATTAAGAAGTCTCTACTGTATTTTGCAATGGATTCAACAAGCTTTGTGTTTTTGGAAAAATTGTAAAATATATATTAAAATATGATGAAATATTTTATATTATTTTTATTTAATATTAGGTGAAATAGAAATCTAATTTATGAAAATATTAACAGAATGTAAAATAGATCAAGAATTAAAAAAGTCCTTGACTTATGTCAGAATCAACTTATGACAGAGATGTTGGAACAGAACCTGTCATAAGTCAAGGACAACCTCTATATGTGTATTAATAATAAAACTATAATGCTTCTTGCATGAACTATAAAAAGTATAATAAATTATAAATGCAATATTTTAATAATTTATAAAAGAATTACTTATAATGCCTATTTGGAATAATTAAAAGATAGCAAAGTAAGAAGTCTCTACTGTATTTTGCAATGGATTCAACAAGCCTTGTGTTTTTGGAAAAATTGTAAAATATATATTAAAATATGATGAAATATTTTATATTATTTTTATTTAATATTAGGTGGTGTATGTTTAATTGCTGGAACAGGTTCCAATTTATTAGTTCTTAATCCTGATGGTACAACTGCACGGTGTGGTGGCTGGGGACACTTATTAGGTGATGAAGCATCAGGTAATTTTATATTATTAATGATAAATAAAAAATTCAACCAAATAATCTATCATCATCAATGCCATATTAATCATACTAAAGAATATGAAGATTAAAAAGTGCTAAAATATGATTATATACAAAATTTTTATTATTACAGTTATTATTACAGATTGAGTGTCCCCAATTTGAAATATTCCAAAATTTGTAACTTGCAGCAGGGAGCTCTTTGAGATAGAACTATGACTTATTATTTGTGCTGTGAAAGATGATTTAATATTAGGTGGTGTATGTTTAATTGCTGGAACAGGTTCCAATTTATTAGTTCTTAATCCTGATGGTACAACTGCACGGTGTGGTGGCTGGGGACACTTATTAGGTGATGAAGCATCAGGTAATTTTATATTATTAATGATAAATAAAAAATTCAACCAAATAATCTATCATCATCAATGCCATATTAATCATACTAAAGAATATGAAGATTAAAAAGTGCTAAAATATGATTATATACAAAATTTTTATTATTACAGTTATTATTACAGATTGAGTGTCCCCAATTTGAAATATTCCAAAATTTGTAACTTCACTTTGCAGCAGGGAGCTCTTTGAGATAGAACTATGACTTATTATTTGTGCTGTGAAAGATGATGCAGTAGTGTGTGTGCAGTCACGATTAGTGTGCACTATTACATCATCTTGTTTTGTAATGTTTGATGATTTAATTGTTGTGATTCAGTAAACAGTCAAACATTGCCAGTGTGAGATATATTCCAAACTTTGGAAAAATCTGAAACATTCTTGATCCAAAACATTTTGGATTAGAGATACTCACTCTGTAGTACTAACATTTCAATCTGAACTTTGAACTGTTCTTGGTAATGAATTTTCTAATTTTAAAATATTCAAATAAGAATGGATATACTATACAGATAGTCCTCAACTTACAACAGAGGTTCAAAATTGAATCCCACCATTGTAACTCAGAATGGTCAAAAGTCAAAAATACCAAAAATTTATGAATTTCTATTTCTGATGTTTGCTAGAACACTATATATTATCTTAATATAGAATACAAAACTACAAGAATTAGATACAAAAAAGGACACTTTCTGTATTTCTTATCATTGGGTCAGGACCTGAACCAATTAATTTTAATTGACCACTCATAAAATTAATGGCTTTCATCACTGTCATAACTATGAATAGTTGTAAGTTGAGGTAGTCATAAGTTAAGGACTACCTGTATTATATTTAAAACCATTTTCAATAAAATATTATAACGTTTCCAAATTTTAAATAAAATTATTGATTAGTTAAATTTGACTAATAATGCAAAAATAATTATATAAAACTTTATATTTTCTTTAAATGACACAAATAAAATTTCTAGATATTATCAGTTTTATAAATATATCAATTTTTACTTTATATATAAAAATAACTGTTCAGTACAATAAGGTTTGTAATAGCAATCATAGAAATTATCCCTGTTTATAATTATATTTATAATTTTATAATATGCAATGTGTGTTGCATATAACATCTATTGAATATGTTATTTTAAATTTGTAGGTATGTTCTTTTGTCTGATTACATTTTTATCCTATACTTATAGGTGATTATGTACTAAAAATAGTATATATCTCTGTTTATAATTATATTTATAATTTTATAATATGCAATGTGTGTTACATATAACATCTTTTGAATATATTATTTTAAATTTGTAGGTATGTTATTTTGTCTGATTACATTTTTATCCTATACTTATAGGTGATTATGTACTAAAAATAGTATAAATTTATTTATATTTGATTCCATAAATTGATTTTTCTTCATATAATGTATTTATTATATAATGAAGAAAAATCAAGTATGGTAATAAGTTTCAGTTTCTAAAAGACTGTTAAAAATTTAAGCATAATCTAAGAAATTTTTGATATGAGCTAATATAATGGGCATTGTTATTTGTTGACATATCTGATAGATTTCTATTCTGTTTTTTCTTAAACAAGTCATTTTATGAATTGCAAAATGCAAATATTGTATCTGATAGCAATAAAAAAAAGGTTTGAAAGACATTGAATTATTGAATTTTTTTGGAAAACTTTAGATACATTTTTTAAATAAATATTAACAATTTGAAGATTAAGAGTATAAAGCATTTTAATTGAATAAATATTTCAATAGTCATAATTATTTTAAATTTACATAATATATACATTCTTTGTCAGCATTTGTTTTTTTCAAGATGAAAATCAAACAATGTAAAACAATTTATAATAATCATAGGTCTAAATCATCAGTATATGACAGGGGTGGCCAAACTTAATGTCACTATGACCACATAAAAGAATCTCAAATACTCGAGAGCTGCTTTTTCTTTCTGGATCAATGAGAACAGCATCAGTTTTCCAGATAATCTTAATAATAATTTCAAAAATTGTTTATTTCAGGTGCATTTATTTTGTATAGATGCATATTAGTTTTTACAATAGATAAAAAAAATAATATAATTGTAATTTGTTTAACTTAAATAAAAATTTGCTTCATATTTATTATTGACTTTCATAGTATGGAGCCAATTGAAGGTACCAAAGAATCGCATGTGGTTCAAGAGCTGCAGTTTGGCCATCCCTGGTATATGATTAATGCTATTTTTTTATATTATTTTTTTTTATCTGTAATTTGTTTAACTTAAATAAAAATTTGCTTCATATTTACTATTGACTTTCATAGTATGGAGCCAATTGAAGGTACCAAAGAATTGCATGTGGTTCAAGAGCTGCAGTTTGGCCATCCCTGGTATATGATTAATGCTATTTTTTTCTCAAGTGGGAACATTTTTGCTTTAAATTGTCATTACCTATTTCAGTAAGGAAGTTAAATTGTTGATTTAATATAATGATTACTAAACTTTGTTTTCCTTGAAATTATAATATAACAACATAAGCTATTACATCTAGCAAAAAATGAATAATCATTTTTAATGTATAAAAATGATTACTCATTTTTTATAGTTTTAATATGATCTGAATGATGTGCTTAACTTTCACTTCAAGATTTAAAAGATTCATCAATCAAATTATTGTAAATTTGAATTATTTTTTTATATTAGGATATAAAATTCTTATGTTACAAATTTCATCTTGTTACACTATAGAATATGTTATAATTCATTATATTTTATGCTTGTTTAATATTTTCTTCCTCCAAATTAGTACATTTTTATAAGCTTTATTTATTCTTTATTTTTGGAATTAAATTTTATTTTTTATCCTTTAGTAAAATTTAGAAATATATTTATCACATGATCTGAGTGATTGATGCTATTAGAATATAAATTATTTTGTTTGAAAAGATGGTTATATTTGTGCAATGTGATGATTGAACAAGCCAAAAATAAAAATTTATCAAAGTATATAAATTGAACCTCTGAAATCTTCAAAGAAGTCAAATCTCAATAGCTTTGAATTAAAAATTAACAATGTTTCAAATTATCCATCTTAATGGCAATTAAAAATTGTACACTCTTGAGTTGAGAGTTTCAATTTATTTTAAATTAATGAGTACTTTGAATTAAGCACTAATATTGAATTACTGAGATTTATATTCCATATATTTATACAAATTACTAAAGCATAGTGAAAATTTTTTAATGCAATTCAAGCATATTTGCTCCTTTTATATGCAATATGAATTTTTCATATAATGTGGTTTTTCATTATTTTTCAAATTAACATTAATTATTGAGATACAATCTTGGCAGTTAGTTTGAAGCAGGGTTGCAGAGTCGGGGAGTTAGAGGTATTTGGGTGGAGTTGGGAGTCAGAATTTTAAACTGCTCGGAGTTGGAGTCGGACCTTACAAATTTTAGGGAGTCGGAGTTGGATCATTTGCCATCCGACTGCAATTCTTGGTTGCAGAGTGGAAGTTTTTGGGTGGAGTTGAAGTCAGATTTTTAAACTACCTGGAGTCAGAGTCAGGTCTTACAAATTTTAGGGAGTCAGAGTCAGATTTTTAAACTGCCAGGAGTCGGGAGTTGGAGTCGGATCATTTGCCATCCAACTCTGCAACCCTGGTTTGAAAACAATATAAGTAGTATGAAATTTTATAATAATAAATTTTAGTAAAATTTATTTTTTATAATATAAAAATGTTACAAGTATTAAAACAGTAGAATTATTTATAAATAAGATAGATTAAATATAAATTCTCTGTTTACATCATTGTATTCTGACAAAATAAAAAATTTTTCACATATCTTATTCAATTACTTTAGTTTTCCATCTTTTAAAATATAAAATATATTTTTTTTTTTACAAAAGTGATTTTATTGAATTAATTCTAATTGATGTTATATCATCATTTCTTTCTATATTTTCTCAAATTTAATTTTCTCTCGATGATAAACTTTCTTTCTTATATGAAATAGTTTTTACAAAATTTCAATAATTCAGTCTACATCATTATCCTACGTTTTTGTTTATTCTGAAAATTTATTATTTTAGCATATATCTTAAATTTAAATAAATCAATATATTATCGTTCTTGCTAGAAAATGATTTAACATATCAGAGATATTTGTTTTGTTTTTTTTCCAATTTATAACAAACTTTTATTTAATTTTATAATCAATAATATATATATATATATGATACTTAAATATAATACATTAAATCATTATTCCGAGAACATTACACAGGTACTTAGAATAATGATTGCATGAGATAAATATGCAAAAGGATAGTCATATTCGTTAATTAGTATATCAGTTAACTCCTGATCACTATGTGCCCAAATAAACCAAAAAAGAAACATTTTTTTTCTTATTTGTCAAATTTGAGATTTTTTCATTTATTTAGCACATCCTTGTATATAAATAGTCATATTCGTTAATTAGTATATCAGTTAACTCTTGATCACTATGTGCCCAAATAAACCAAAAAAGAAACATTTTTTTCTTATTTGTCAAATTTGAGATTTTTTCATTTATTTAGCACATCCTTGTATATAATGCTTTTGCTTGTTTTCTTTCTCCACATCAAACTTTGAAATTTTCTTTACATGAAATTGGTAATTAATAAACCATCAAATTACCAGTTCAGTTATACAGGTAATAATTTGAGTTATCATCTTAAAATAATAATTATAATTTTTGAAATAAATAAAATATTGTTTAAATGCAACATTTATGTAGCCTTGGTGCACTGAACCCTTGAAGCGAAGAACAGTCAACATTTTTTGATAAAAAAAAAAACCAGAAATTGAAGTCAAATAACAATAAGAAATACACAAACATTAATAGGAAGTAAACTATGATAATTTAAAACAAAATTAATAATGAGATTGGGATTTTAGTTTTCTAAAAGATGCAATTAAAGATTCGAAGCAAGAGAAAATAGTAATGGTGGCACTTCCAGTCCCAAAACTTCGCATATAATAAACTATGATAATTTAAAACCAAATTAATAATGAGATTGGGATTTTAGTTTTCTAAAAGATGCAATTAAGATTCGAAGCAAGAGAAAATAGTAATGGTGGCACTTCCAGTCCCAAAACTTTGCATATGTGCAGAAACATGGATTTCACATGCTTATTCCTTTATTATATGTGATTGAAGAAGATCTATAAAAACAAACTGAAAATTCTCTACAATAAAGTTTTACTGAAATACTTCTTACTTTAGATATTAAATAAAAGTAAACAACAAGCCAAATAAATAAGATAAATTGTTTCTTCAAAAACGTTTTTGGCTATCCACATAGCCTGCCTCACAACTGAGCAGGCTGCATGGATACCAAAAAACATTTTTGAATAAACAATTTATTTTACTTATTTGGCTTGTTTACTTTTATTGAATAAAGTTTTATTAAGTATATCTGTGTAAATCCTGCCTCACAACTGAGCAGGCTGCGTGGATACCAAAAAACATTTTTGAATAAACAATTTATCTTACTTATTTGGCTTGTTTACTTTTATTGAATAAAGTTTTATTAAGTATATCTGTGTAATATGCTTAGTAAATCGATTAAGAATAAACAGGCTATGAACATTAATTTTGAAAGAATAAATTTATTAAGTGACATATTTATTAAAATTTTAAAAGTTTTTAAATTTATTTACGTGCTTTTAAAATTAACAAATTATCATGAATATAATAATAAATATTAGTATAGTAGCTATACTAATATTTTATATTTAGTAATTTCTAAATATTAAAAGCATTTAATTTCAGGATTTTGGATTTCACAGAAAGCAGTTAAGACTATTTTTGATACTGAAGATAATTTTGATGTATCACCATATGATATATCTACCGTGAAAAAAATTGTGCTGGATCATTTTAAGGTACTTGTGATTTTTATAACAAAATTTTAAAATTCTAAATATAGTTCTTAACTTATAATGGCAATGTAATCTTTAAATTTTGTTATTGATCAATGCAATTCAAATTCTTATGAATTGACGTGCAGTGGTCTGAGGTACCAATAGTATTCTTTCTTGTAGTTTGGTTCCTGTAATTTTTATGTTTATTAAGTCCATTACAGTGATAGTAATGATGTAGAAATGGGATATCCATAAACTTAGAACATTACTGACTTATAAACCTGATATTTTGAATTAAACTTCATTGTAAATTGAGGATCAATCGTATATTTTATTAATAAATTTCATATTATTTCAGATATAATTTTCTTTATTTCATAAAATCAAACAATTTTATTTTCATGAAAAATTGATATCCTAATTATTTTGATTTTTTAAATTTTATTTAAAGATATCAAATTCATTAAAAGTTTGATCTAAATTATTTTTTATTTATTTTAATATTTTTTATTATTTTATAAGCATAGAAAATAATAAAAAGTAATAAGTTTTTCAATATAGAAACACTGCAGAAAAAATAATTAAATATTTATAAAAGGAATAAAATAAAGAATAATGGGGAATGATGCATTAAATTCAAGCAGCATATTTTAGACTAAAAAGTTCAACTGATCCTGGATTTTTACTGTTTTGGGATGCATGGATTCTGAATTATATCATTATAAATACAAACTGCTAGCATAAATTTGGGATTCTAGAAGTTGTATTACTTGAAAATATAATAGTTATAAATATAAGAAGTTTGTAAGTAAAAAATTATTACTCAAAGATACTTGTATTTTAAACATTATTTTTAGCAATTGATTAATTTGAAGTTTCATGAAAATTAATAGAAAAATGTTATATTTATATTACAGAAAAAGCAATTGATTAATTTGAAGTTTCATGAAAATTAATAGAAAAATGTTATATTTATATTACTGACATTGGTGTTGACGGTAAGAAAATAGCTAAAAAAATGTTCAGATGACATTATCAGTAGGCATTCTGCACAAATACTAATTATAAAAAACACACAATGTTATACAGAAAGTCTGTTAATTCAACTTAAGAATAATTTTAACCATCTACAACTTGCCTACTTGTTTTTAATTTAGGCAATTATGGCAAATAAGGCATTATTAAAAAATAAATATACATTCAAAAATATTTTATATAGTTTATGTATATAGAGTTTGTCAAAATATTCAATTTTTTTAATATGGTAAATAATTTTTTATAAACTATATAAAATATTTTTGAATGTATATGTATATAGAGTTTGTCAAAATATTCAATTTTTTTAATATGGTAAATAATTTTTTATTTATTTATTGTTTAGGTAGAAGATAAATTTGGTCTTTTAGAACATTGTTATGTGAATTTTAGTAAAACATTTTTTGCTGGTCTTTGTGCTAAACTTGCAAAAGGTAAATTAATCTATGTTAAATTACTTTATTAAAATTTTAAGAATTAGTAATTATAATTGATTATTTATAAAACTTATTTAGATTTTATTGATGTTCCACTATTTATGATGTGCTTATGTTTTATTAATCCCATTGTAGATTAATAATAAAATTATAACATACAATGGGAGTAATAATTTTAATAGTAATAATAAATAATGGAAGACCAGATCTTCCAAGATAAGTCATTTAGATTTAAACATGAATTCTCCAAGGTAGTAAAATCTCTGAAGTTGAACTTGGATCTGTCAAGGTGGTAAGCCATCGCTTTCCCATGTGGCCATTAGCCAACTGTAAATTTTTAATAAAACAGAGAAAAATATTTCTAGCCAATATGCTGTGAAAATAGCCAATTTCAGAATGTCATAAGAGTAATTTTAAGATCAGAGCATTGAAAGTAGAATAATCTTAAATAGGGAAGCATCTGTAATTATTAACTAGTTGCTGTGTCATTGATACAGTAAAAATATTGTTGTAATATTATGTGATGAACTGCCATAGACATAAAAATATATAGTGTCTTTAGAAAGTAGTTTTCAAATAACTCATGCATTGTACATATGTTTATTTTTATATTAAAATGACAGATATATTGCAAAAAAAATATTTGAATAGTTTGGAAACTTTGGTTTTGACTTAGGCAGTTTCAGAGATATGCAGATGTATAAATCCTTTATTTTTGTTGAATTTCCTTAAAATACCAATGAAAAATTCTTTAAAAATTTATCTTTTTTGCAAAATAATGATTATGACCTTAAATTTACTTATTTCTGCTTAAAATATGCTCATAAATTTCATTAGCTATTCTGTTTACTGATTGATGTAAATTGAATTTAAGCATTGTTGGATTTATGCAGTTTTCAATTTATACAGAAATCTTTTCACAAATTAACCACATAAGTCAGGGACTTAATATACTTTAGTTTTTTTAACATGCATTTTCTATATTCAATTAATGATAGGTTTTGTAGAATCATTTAACATCATTTGTTAAGATTCCATTGTATAACTGTAAAATTTGTCTAAATCTGATGATATTCTATTTGAGAATAGAAGGCTGTATCTTCCTATGAAATTTATATTTTCATTAATCATAGTAAAAACTATAAAATTTATATTTAATATACAAATTAAGCATTTCTACATTTGAACTAAACAATAGTGGATTCAACAACTCAGAAAAACAGTTTTTATATTTTTTAGAGAGTGTGTGTGTGTGTGTGTGTGTGTGTGTGTGTGTGTGTGTGTGTGTGGTTATGACTATATATAACTGGTATGATATCCTAGAAATATTATATTCAAAAAATGCTATTTTAACAAATCTAAGAAGTAAATATAAAAATCCATGTATAAATCAATGATAATGGTTGTAACAATGAATTTAATTTTAATTATGATAAGCATTATAATAATTTATTTTTATTCATTAAATGAATTTTAGATGATTGCTTAAGGATTTAAAATGCTATTACAAATGATTTTTGAATCAACTGTAACAGAATTTTAAATCAAATCATTAACTATTATATATAAACTAATAATCATCATAAACTTTTTAAAATAGAATATTTATTTTTTAGATTTAAATCTGCTCTTCCAATTAATTCTTCAATTGATAAGATTTTTTATTGTCTTTTAATAAAACTAAGAAAAATAACTAATTATTTTTTCTGATTTAATAGTTGCACTTGAAGAGGAAGATCCTTTAAGTTGTTATTTATTTAATGAGGCAGGGAAAGCACTTGGAAAACATCTTATTGCTGTACTTCCTCAAATTAATCAGGTGATTTTTTTTCCTATATTAAAAGGGAAAAAAATTTGAAATTCTATTTTTTCAATCATAATTATATTTTTACTTTATAGGTTTTATTGAATGAAGAAGGTGGATTACCTATACTCTGTGTTGGTTCTGTGTTCAAAAGCTGGAAGCTTTTACAGAAAGGTATTATCAAAAATTTAGTTATTTATACAAGGTTGTTCAATAAGTTCGCGGAGCGCCATCTATTAGTCAAAATTAGAACTAGGCTGATGAAGCAATAAAAAATTTGAAAACTGTTTTATGATCCAATAAATATATTATTTTATAAGCAAAATACATTCACTATTAACTTGCAAATATTCCTTTTTTGATTTGTATTAATAGAAGCCTAAAAACTGCAAATTTATTTTATCATAATTTTTTTTATAAAATATCAATTTTAGAATAAAATATTAATAAATTTATTTATAATTTTTTTAAATATTTTTATATTTTAAAACATTAACATAAATTTGATATTATGATTGATAGCAGCTCATACATGATTAATAAATTTATTTTTATTTCCCATTTTTTATTCATATTAAATACACATATTAAAGCATGAAATAGTAACAAATAATTATTTCATAGAATTAATGTTTAATAAGTTAATGTAATTAGAACAATATTTATGAAAATGTTTGAATTTTATAGAAAAATCAAATCTACTTTTAAATCATTATTTTTCATAAAATTAACCATTAGCTATCTTTATATATTTTACCTGTGATGAACTTTTAATGATATAAAAAATATGAGATTTTAATCTTTGAATAAAAATATTAAAAAGTTAAACAAACAATAATAAACTGTTACATCAACTTCAGAAATAACTTAAAATGGTGAATTATCTGGTGAACGAATATCATCAATTTTTAAAATCATTTTCACAAGTTGTGTTGCCAAACTAATTTGTTGTTTTTTACTTGTTAGGGTCTCTATTACATGTTGTTCTTTCATATCTAGAAGAAAATATATATTCATATAATTAAATTCCTAATGAATTTAATGTTATGCCAATCATTATAATTAGCTTATATTTAATTTTAAAAACAAAAATGTGGAAAAAAATTAAAATCCATTAATTTAACTTTAAATAATAAATAATAGCCATAGTATCAACTAACTTATATTTTTGCTTAATTTTTAAGATAAAAGAAGTTCTTTTGAACTTAAAACATTTTCAATTATGGCTCATTGTGGTTTACTATCTTTAACAACATAATAAGCATACATCACATAAGAGCACAAGAATCAAAATTAACAATAAAAGTATTGTTCTTCATTTCAATTTTTGCAACAGTACATATTTTGTTTCAGTAATAGAAATAAACAAGTTGTAAATAAAATTGTTTCAAATAAAAAATTTTATTTTTCGCATATTAAGCACATCAATCTTGTATGCTACTTATGTCAAAAGCTAATCTGAAAATTTTCAGCCCATGCATTATTTGGAGATTTTATTTAATTAAAAGAAATTACAATAGGTTTACAACTTACACAGTTAATTGGTCCAAAAAATATTCAAATAACTTGAAAACAACACAAATACAACAATGTTTAAATTCAATATATTGGGGTACTGGAAAGTGATGTCGTTCTTTTTATATTAATTTCAACGAATAAATCGTAAAACCAACCGATTTGACAATATTATTTTGCATATTAGACGACAAAAGACTGTTGATAATGAGGATAATTACATTATTGTTTTATAAAACTTGTTAACATTTTATTCGTTTGATTTTGATGTAGGAAGGCGACATTACTTACCGGTACCCCTAATACAAGAATAGATGCATTTGCAAATAGAATGGCCAAATAAAACTTACGAGCATATTTTAAGCACAGAAAAGAAAATTTACAGCCATAAGTAATATTTTTGCAAAAAAGTAAATTGTTTAATGAATTTTTCATTTGTGTTTTACAGAAATTCAACATAGAAATATATGTATCTGCATATCTCTGAAACACAAGTCATGGATTTATTGTATTATAATATTCCTATATAATTAAACAATTTTATTTACAGATAGTCCTCAACTTATGATTGTAAGTCAAGGACTATCTGTAAATAAAATTGCAATGATAATGCAAACTGGTAAATTCTCTGATTGGTCACAATGCAGTTCACTTCACATGCATATGAATCCATACATAATAGCCAGTTCTATTAAAAGCATCTTTTTTATATTTGCATCCTGCAGTTTTGCATTCATTAGATTTATTATGATAATGTATAGTGCATTAATATATATATTGCCACTGGGCAAGGCATAAATTTAGGACATTTCTTACTTCAACCACTTCAACCTCCAACTTCATGGTTTGAACCAAACTCCCTTATAAGTTCAGAACTGTATGTATTATAATTTTGCAGTTGCATTTATACAGTCAAATCCCGATAAGACACCACCATCCATTTGGGGCGATTTTGGCAGCTAATCATGTAACCATGGCAACCTTTTATGTTTATTATTTGTGATCATTTGTTTTTTCTGTTAAGTAATTTGAACTTTTAGAACTGAATGTTATTTGAAACCGTTGAGAAAATTCGAAATTTTTTATTTGAGTATAAGAACCTGATGATGGCCTTAAAAAGCCGAAAATGTTAGTTTAAAAAATAAAAGTGTTTTTAAATATTCCTCTACTGCATTATAGTGCTTTTATTGCTTGATCTACTGTATATACAGTCAAACCCCATAAGACGCCACCATCTGTTTGGGGACGATTTTGGCAGCTAATCAGGGTTGGTGGTTTATCGAAAATACACATAGTATAGAAATGAAAATGAACTCTGAATTTATTAAATTTAATAAAAATACAGTACATTTATATTCAGCATCCAAACTTAACATTTCTAAAAAACTGTATACTTTACAGTATAGTATACGTACTGTATATGTACAGTAATATATAGAAAACATGTCCATCTGCTGTTCTGATCCTCTACTTTGAGTTCTCTATAAAACACAATATACACAGTTTACTGTACAGTATCCTTATTTGCTCAGTATGCAGTAAACGATAGAAATAATTGTTTTTTACAATCTTAAATTTTCTACAACCTAAGTACGAACCACACTTAAAAAGACACGATTAACTGTTAATTTCATCTCTTCCACCTGCTGGTTACAAATGAATCCAGAGAGCTTTTAATACTGTATATAACAGTACTGATGAACTTCGGGATGTAAGACACCTGACATGCCCCTGGCAGATTAATGAGGACAAATATAATATCAAAAGGAATATTTGCTTAGTTGTTTCTACTGGTGGATGGCATCTTATCAGGGTTTGCCTATTCCATTAACATAGGGAAGATCCATTCTGCCAAATTTCTTGGCGGTCAGTGAGAGTGGCACTTATTGGGGTTTGACTGCAGTATGTATTTATTTATTATAAAGAGTAATATTATAATAATTATAATTATTATAAATAGTCCTCTAATCAATCATTTATTTTATAATTAGATACTAGTGATTCTCTTTCATGGGAAAAAAGTAAAAATTCAAAAATTAATCACAACATGTTTTTATAGAGTAAATAATGATAATTTTCTTCAAATGTTTATATCAATATCGGATTTCATTACACAATACTTTTGCTATATAGTATGTGATACAAAAATACTTGATATAAAATATGGCTTTATTACTGTTGTTTCAATGAAAATTTTTTAGTCTGAATATAAAACATAACTTTTGCAAAAACAGTAAAACTTCTGTTTTTGAAAAATATTGTGAAAACTGAACAAGAGTTTTTGTAAAAAATAGGTTTGAGCAATAGTTTTCACTTTTGTTCTAACATTTTTGAATTAAAATTAAATAATACAGGTAGTCCTCAACTTATGATGGGGTTTCGTTTCAATGTCTCTGTCGTAAGTCAATTCTGACATAAAGTCAAGGACATTTTTAATTCTTGATTTGTTTGATTTCTGTTTTAATATTTTCTTTTTTTAATTCTTGATTTGTTTGATATCTGTTTTAATATTTTCATAAAATAGGTTTCTATTTAACGTAAAACAATAAAACAAAGCTTTCCTTGCCTTTTTTTTTACGTTGGAATTTTCATCAGAGTAGTATTTCTCTTACTGGACATGAAAGAGTAATAAGGTTTTGCCCAAAGACTAATGGCGATGCTGTAATGTGCATACAAAAGCAATATGATATATATATATATATATAGTTGCTGTAATTTTCAATTTAGGTTATAATTGCAAATTACAGCAATACTTCGTATCGTCCGGGCTTCACTATAGTCCGGATTGTAATTGTTAATAAAAATATTTTAATTTACTTTATTGTTTTAGAATAAATATGAAATGTAAGTGTGTTTGATATTTACTACCTATATATGATTCGAATAGCCACTATTTGAGGAGCTAAGACAAGCAGGCGGTTGCTCCAGTGTTGCCAAATTTATCTTAACAACGTTTGTTATAGTACCTGTCTCTTAAATGCAATATCGTCAGTTGTTTTACGCTTAATTGAATCATTGAATGGGAACGAATACTGGGCATATCGGTGTTTGAGACTCATCTTAACAACGTTTGTTATAGTGCCTGCCTCTCAAATGCAATATCGTCAGTTGTTTTACCGCATACGCTTAATTGAATCATTGAATGGGAACGAATACTGGGCATATCGGTGTTTGAGACTCATCAGCCCGCGGTGGCGCAGCTGAAATGGGAATGCGCCTTTACGCAGAGAGCCGCTCTGCGTTTGGAATGGCGCCGAGCGGCCGATTGGAGAAAGTGAATGCGTTTACCTGCCGGATGAGCCCTCTTTATCTATTCATCTTTATGGACTCGGACCCACTTTCTGCCCCTTTCTGTCTATTATAAATTTTTATAAAAGATTTTAATGTTTAATGCGTAAAGAAATAATTATTAATGTAATATAAAAGGTTTTAATGTTTAATGCGTATGAAATAATTATTAATGTAAGAATTTACCATTGATACAATCAGCAAATCGAAAATTTCTTGGAAACCAATTATAATATTTTCCATAGATTATGTACCTCGAACAGTCCTGTTTCAACTAGTCCGATAAGAAATAGGAACAAATTAACCGGACTATGCGAGCTATTGCTCTACATGAATTTTGGTAGACTTTGTATTGTGTATATTTTATGCAATTAATAAAATCATTATTATAATTTTAAAATATTACCATGAAATTAAAATTACTGTATATTATATCACTATATATATATTCCTATATTTTGAATTGTATATTTCTTTGTTTGTGCCGAATAATCTTGGTAATAGCAACAACCGATTATGTTCGAGCAATGGCTAATTAATAACTAAACGAGGTATGCGTTTTTATACACAATGCGGCGTTAAACGAAAACGCTTGCGAAGGCAGAGAGTTTTTATCCAGGCATCGAAGATATCCAAAACAAAATTCCCCGGTCGAATCGGTCGGTTCGGGATCTGAGAAAAAAAAAAACGGCAAAAAGCCCGCTCGCACCCCTTGCCTTTCGGCGCCCGAAATGCTGTCGAATCTCTGTTCAGAGGGTCCGAAGGAACAGAAGGGGACAGGACTCGATATTCCTGAGGGTCCAAAAAATCCTCCCGGCAAAAGCCTGCTCGCACAGAGTAGACAGAAAGAAAAAAAACACCGAATTTCAGTTCTCAGTATAGATATCAACGTTTCTAGCCGCAAACAATCTGTCAGTTTCGATATGACCGCTCAGAGCGCGCTGAATGTAGTTAGCGACGAAACGCGGTCTCCGAGAGCAGCCAGTTCGATTGTTACCATTTAACATAATAAATGAAAAAAATGCAGCAATAATTATCCAATCAAAGAAGTCTTTGTTGTTAGCTGCAGTTTAATGAAAGACAGCATAGCGCTACTAATCTGAATATGCCTAGAAGAGTATTTTATTTTTCAAATCTGAGAGCAAAAAGCCAAGTAGATTCATAAGCTTGTAAATTTTTGATTATTGCCTCTGTATTACAGAAACTGAACAGCTGAATTTGTGAACGAAATTAATATGAAAATAGTCCGAAGTAATTTTCACTAGCAATCGTTTTTCAACTAAGACCAACCAGTCAACATTAACCACAAACTGTTAGTGTGTTATAATAATTTTCATCAATTCCTATCAATTGTCAAATGTGGGGACTGCCACTTTTATTGGCACTGTTTTAAATATAATTTTTAACCATAATAGCCAGGATACGACGGGATATTCCATACACATAACATTCACATGAAATAACGATTTAAAAACGTTTCACTTAACATCCTCCTTTTCTACTCCTTCGGGATGAAATTCCAATTCTTGGTTGGTTGATTTTAGCACACCAGTTCAGTGGTTTGTTAAAATCAAGCAACTAGAACAAACCAGTTTCCTCTAGATTTCAAATTTTTATGTCAAAGGGAAATATGCAAATTCAAACGAAGAGACAAAATACAATATCTATATACTCGATCATAAGTGTTTTATACAACATATTGATACTTTTGACACTTACTTTATTTTTAATTTGCTGTTTTTGATGTCTTGTATTTTATTTCTTAAGAATAAAATTTCGTTTTTATAGCAAATTCCATTGGTTTTTCTACATACATCAAAGTATGTTAGATTCTGTCCTTTCCATTGTATATTCATCTTCACAATTGTTTCATCTATCATTTGCAATTCTTCGAATATAGATTCCTGCAACATTGAACTTCCATTTTTCAATGATGCTATTATAAAACTGATTCCTTTGGATCTAGTTATTCTCGTGAAATCGAAATCTGTGTTATTTTCTGGAAACAGCCTCTCTATTTCTGATCTAGTTTCTTTGGTTTTCCCATTAACAGGAAGATATAAAGATTCTGCATCATTAAGCACGTTTAATCTTAGACAACCTAATGCCATGAGAAAGCTGAGTAAAAATGGAATGAATATAAAATATAACGGATGACGGCCAACTTGTGTTCCTATTTGTCCAAATTTGAAGGATAAATAATTACGAAGTAAATAGAGATTGTTTTCGTTGCATTTCATCTTGTGATTTTTGTATATATCTGTAAATAATTTTGATAATACCTCATTAAAAGTACTTATATAAATAAAAATTACATTTATTTTAATTCCTTACAAAATAATTTTTATATAATTTTCTGGTGGCAGAATCTCTATCTCTTCTCATCTAATTTTAGAAAATAGATGAGAAGAAATTGGCTTCTAAGTTGAACTTTTATTATTTTAATTTTTCGTTATAATTAATTGATATATAAACTATGTTTCTAAAAGAAGTTTTTTAGATTTCTATTATTTTACATAATAATATTTATTTAAACTATTATAAAAATTCCTTGCAAAAGAGATGGCGTAAAATATTGGTAAATATGATGGAAACTGTGGTTACAAAACAAATAGTATTTTTTATAAAATCTATACATTTATTACAGGATATTTTCTGAAAGATAAATTTTATAGTTTACAATAAATTTTTTATGATTTCATGCGTTTTATTAGATTAAAAAATGAATTGAATAAAATTTAAAATATCGCTGTATTATATAACCTATGCCACTTTTAGAAAGATCTTGGAGTTGAATTTGGAATTTCTACATAACAATTCTTAGACAGGTCGATATTGCATTTTATTCAGATATCATTCATATCTTGGCATTCAAAAAAACATCTAAGACACTTTTAGAAAAATCTTGGAGTTGAATTTGGAATTTCTACATAACAATTCTTAGACAAGTCGATATTGCATTTTATTCAGATATCATTCATATCTTGGCATTCAAAAAAACATCTAAAAGGTTTAATGATGCCAGTTAACAAAAAGAGTAATTGTAAAAGCATCAAAATCTGAGGTTGAAGTGATTAGACGAAATTTCTTGGTTGTGCTTTAACTGCTAAACTTAATTTATTGCAAACAAACAAATTCCGTTATTGGTTCTGTCTTCCAAGAAGTTTTGGGAAAAATTTTAGATCTAAATTATTTATTAGTTTGCTATACATAATTATCAATTCAGAAGAAGTGAGGTGATTATTTATTATAAGTTCTTGAATTATTCAATTCTATAGCAAATTAATCTCTAATATTCTTAATTTCTTTATATTTTTTAATGTTATTTTCGGGACTATGGGAAAAATATTTATTTGTATATAGAGAATATTTCAGATTCGTCAATTTTTGAACATTAGGTGAATTCTCCCGGGTTTTCACTAGAATATAACCGGTAATCAGAAATAATGAATTATCTTTGACTAATTTAATAAATTTTTCACTCTTTCAGTAATTAACTGAATCTTTACTTGATCTATTATTGAAGATATTCCTTCCAAAGTAAGTGGAAATTCTTAGCAATACTCGCATTTAGGTTTTAATTATGGGTGATCTAATCATACATCATTAAATTCTGTGAGTTGACCAATTTTTCAGATTTGGTTATTAAAATAGCCATAAAATAAGAAGAGATGGAAACAGTAGGAGCATCTGATGTAAACAGAACAAGATAATACAATTTTTCAATTTTGTGAAGTTTTGAATTAATTAGAACAGCTAACCACAAGGTCTTCCGAACATTTTGAAAATTGCAATCTCAAATAATTTGGAATTAAGATTCATTTTAATGGAAGATTTATAGTATGTTGGGACAGTTGAAGTATCTATTAATACTATAATATTGGAAGATTGAAAGATATCTAAATTTGGTTGAGATAATCCTAATTCTTAAACCTTGAACATTCCAAGTAGTGATTCTAAAGGAGTAATTATAATGTATATTTTCTGATAATTAGCCTGATGTTACCTTTTGTTGAAGATTTATAGTATGTTGGGACAGTTGAAGTATCTATTAATCCTATAATATTGGAAGATTGAAAGATATCTAAATTTTGGTTGAGATAATCCTAATTCTTAAACCTTGAACATTCCAAGTAGTCATTCTAAAGGAGTAATTATAATGTATATTTTCTGATAATTAGCCTGATGTTACCTTTTGTATTTTTTGAATTACTAAAGAAAGAAGGGGAATGAGGTTTTGGTTCTGATCTGGAATAAAAATGTTTGTGTTTTGTATAGAGTCCCAGTGTCGGATTTACCTATAAGCTTATTAGACTGCAGCCTAGAGCCTCAGGATTTTACAGGCTTCATAAATTTGCACTTGATAAATTTTTCTTTCATTTTTTTCATTTATAGTGGATCGGGGGAAGTCGCCATACTTTAGACTTTTGACCCTAAAACTCATATTAAATTTTAATATTTTCCTTTCATATTTTTTGTAACTTAAACTTACAAGTGTTATGCATATATGACTCCATCAAAATCTTTGATAAAGCAATCGGGTAATTTTTATAATTTTTTAAAAAAGTTGCAATTAGTCATCTTACCCCGAATATTCCGTGTAAGATGCCACTGCGCTTTTCATGAATATGTATTTCGATACTATGTCCATAAGACATTTTTTATTTATTTTCATAAGTAGAACCTGCCCTGAAAGTTTGTCGGTGGACTTTAGGAACACCCTGTATATATGCTAGCATCAAAGTTGAATTAGAGAATTTTTAGTAATAATTTCTGGCAGTCATAATATTATCTGTATATTTCAAATACAGTGGGTGATCGGTTAACGAACAGTTCGGATAACGAACACCTAACAGAACAAACTGTGGGACCCGCAGATTGACGGAATGGCAATCAGCCCAATGGCTGCATGGTAAAGCTGTGGCTTAACATTCTGGAGGATTTGGGAGTCCCACTCCTCCAATTTTTTAGGAGGGATCTGTGCCCGGCCCGTTGAAACCCATCCTTCAATCTTCCAGTTGACCCCATCATGGGTGCTGATCAGTGGGAGTCCCACTCCTCCAATTTTTTAGGAGGGATCTGTGCCCAGCCCGTTGAAACCCATCCTTCAATCTTCCAGTTGACCCCATCATGGGTGCTGATCAGCCTGTGATGATGGCAGCTCTATAAGTGGCCGCTGCCTGATAAAAATATTCAATGAGGATATTTCAGCTTAACTAACTTAACGAAATGACAGACTTAGGCCTTGCGTGTGGGTAAGGATAGAAGAACAGTAGTTTTTCCCGATTAAAATGAACTCAGAGACAACGTAAAACAAATCAAAGATTTATTAAAAAAGGTAAGAGAGAGATTTTACAATTTTTTGGTCTTAGAATGGCACCCATAACAGGTTAAGGTCAACAGGCTTGGGGATCTTTACCACGACAATGCTATTAATCACTTCCGAAAAATCCTGAAGGAGACAGAAAAGCAATCGAAATTGGACAGATTCTTTATCGAATATAAACATATAGATGAAAATGCAAGATTATGTATGTATATATTATTGTTATTACATATAAATAAAC